>ML254179.1:372-34519 GCA_005239495.1 Nicotiana undulata
ATGCAAATTGGATCACCGGGTCAACTGATTTTAAGTCTACAAGTGGATATGTATTCACTATTGGTGGAGGAACGGTATCTTGGAAGTCGTCCAAACAAACTTGTATTGCCCGATCTACTATGGAGGCTGAGTTCATAACCTTTAAGGCTGTAATATGGGCCGGGGCCGGGCTAAACGGGTTCGGGTTCTGGCGGGCTTAGGTCAAGCGGGCCCAGGCCAAACGGTCCTAATGGGTGGAACAGTCCCACTGTGGGCCTAAGCCCACATGGGCCCGGGCTAAGTAGGCTGGGACCATGGGCCTAAACGGGCCTAAACGGGCCTAAACTATCCGGACTATTTTTTTTATCTAAGGCAATTTCTTGTAAATCTTGTGACATAAATATTGTAATTCAAATTTAAACACAAAAAATAGTAAAGAGATATTCAAACTTGCACTAACATTGCATAATAAATTAATAATACTTCAAATTAATTTAACAAACTATAACATTAAGCATAATACATCTAATAATTTTAAAATAATACAAGTTTGAAATAAACTTAAAATCTTAAATACGAATGTCTTGAGGACGCGCTTGACAATACTTTATCGTATGCCTCCTTAAAGGGCTTGTGACTTCCAACTTTGCACGCTGAGTGTAGACTCGACCACAGTACTTGCACGTTACGGTGTAAGTTTCTTCATTTTCTTCTACCACATTATAGTGTTCTTGAACAAATGGGGTAACTCTAGAATCACCGGGCATGATTTAACTTGAATTGAGAATTTGAGTTTGAGAAATGAGAGAGATTGATGATTTTGTGAGTAAAAATGAAAGAATGAGGGGATATTTATAGTTGAGAATAGGGAAAAAGTATAATTATAAAAAGTTTGGGGGCCAAATGGCTATTTTTTGAAAAAACCAAACGACTAGTTTTTGAAATTATAGCCGTTGGCTATTTTAAACAATTTTTTTTAAATGTAATTATATTATATTATCTAAGGCAATTTATTGTAAATTATATTATATAATTATGATTTATGTCTTGTAATTCAAGTTTAAACACAAAAAAAATGTAAACAAATATTCAAGGAAATGCCTTATAATTTTTATTAATACGATATTTAAAAAAATAAAAATATCTTTCTTAGTCTTCCTCCCCCCAATGGAATGAGCACAACAAGGTACTAATACCACCATTAAAAGGAAAAAAAACTAACCAAGATGTGCCAAAATACAAGTGACATATTAATCTACATATTATCTCTAACAAATTTCATAAATCCTTCAAGGTTCGGAGGAATTTTCGTTGGTGGCGGCGGAAAAGAAGCTTGTTCATCACCGCTTCCGGGCGAAGAAGCATCCTCCGCAAGTTCCGCTAACATTTCTTCATAAGTTTCGTCTATCTCCGGTTGTGATTCAACAAGTCCAAAATTTCTTCTTTCCGAACGGATCCAATCTCTGAAGAGTACTAATTTTTTCAAGCTCTCCCTCATAGACGCTCTATGATCACCGATTTGAAGTCTCTCTTGACTAAAAGCGCTCTCTGATGCCACTGTTGAAGCTTGAATACTTAAAATATCTCGAGCCATCCTTGAAAGAACCGGATAGTGTTTTTCTTTGTCCTTCCACCATTTCAAAACATTGAAGGTGCCGTCGGGATTCTCTGATTCAAGTCCCTGCGACAAATAAACTTGAAGCTAATTTAGTTGTGAACTATCACCAATATTATCACCTTGAGAACCCCTGAACCCCGTCCAAGAACTAAGTGCTTTTAGTCCCGCAGTTATTTTAGATGATTGCGAACTAGACGAGGTATGAGTTGGAACATTTGGTCTAGCAGGATCTAATGCAAGTTGATAAGCATTATAAATTGTTTGAGCATTTAATTTAATTGAGTCTTTTTCATCTTTAAGTGTAGCATATTCCGCAGGTGAAAGTGGTAAAGCATTATAAATTTGAGTATACCAATAGTGAGGACCTTATATTTTCATGGTAGGAACTGCAACTGTCTTAGCAATAAACTTACATGTGTGACGTGAAGTAATTATTCTATAAGCAATAATACGTTTTTGCATTATCCATTCATCATCAATCCAATGAGTGGTAACAATAAGATAATCACAGTCATTACCACTCCTACCAATATCAGTAGTAATAGAAACACGATTACTAATATGAGTAAATAAATAGCGCAAATATTGTTCATATTCATGTTTATATTTATAAATATCAGCCTTTACGGTTGTGCGAGTCCATCCTTTATAAGTAGGATTAAAAATTCTTCTAATATAATGGACCAAGTGAGGGTTAGAGGGAAAACTATATGGTAAGCACATAACAGTAACCATTTTTGCCAATTCTTCACGATCTTTATTTGGATCGTAATATAAAATGCCACGGTAACAGTGTTAATTCCCGATTGAACTAGATTTGAACCGGTACTAGGGTTAACCTGAGTACCTACACTTGTCCCCTCTTGCCTAGCTTTCATTGGAAGATATCTAGCTTTATCATTAGGGTGTTTCAGTATGTGTCTAGTCAAACTACCCGTACCGCCATGTTCTCCAGTAAATTTATGAGCCATCAAGAGCCACAAGTTTTACACTTAGCCTTATTTTGTTCTCTTAATTGAGTAAAAAAGTGCCAAACAAGAGATGTTTCGCACCGTTTAGAAGGTTTTCTATTTAAAGTAGGGGTTACTACAGGAAAGTCAGCCGGGACATCATTTGGATTATTATCAGTTTGGTTAATATTAGGACTAATAGGTGTATCATTTAAATCCTATTGCGTTTCATCTAAATCATCATTTTCCTCATCATTTTCATCGATAGTTGGATTACCATAAAGAGTATTCATATATTCATCATTTAATTGTGAACCTGGTGTAATATCATGTATAAATTGACTATCGGTAAATTGAAAACAAGGGTTATCACTATCAAGAATAACAGGTGGAGGAGGACGGGTAACAGGTCTTGGTCGGGGAGCCGGGGCCAGGGTAGTAGCAGTAACTTGCCTACTAGATTCACCAATTTTAGATTTTCCCTTACCACCAAATACTTTTTCAAAGAAAAGTCCATATTAATTATAAGGAAAATAAATTAAACAAACAAAACTATAATACTAAAACTTAAGAGTTGGAACAAGTTTACCGGATTGACGAACAACTTCTTGAAAATTGTATAATGTTGAAGACTTGAATACTTCAATTCACCAACTTCACAATTTTTTGCAAATTGCAATAATAAAGTTAGCAATTATAGAAGAAAATTAGAGAGAGATTGATGATTTTGTAAGTAAAAATGAAAGAATGAGGGGGTATTTATAGTTGAGAATAGGAAAAAGTGTAATTATAAAAAGTTTGGGGTTAAAACAAAGTTTGGGGGCCAAATGACTATTTTTTAAAATGCCAAACGGCTAGATTTTAAAATTCTGACCGTTGGGCATTTTTTGAATAACTTTTTTTTTCTTAAAAAGAAAAGAGTCGTTGGGCCCATATGGCCTGGTTGAACCGACCCAGGCCCGCCTGCCGGTCCCGGCTCACGGTTCCAAACCAAAGGCCCACCCCATATGGGCTCTGAGGCCCGCCAAGACTGGACCGACCCGTTTAGCCCACAAGCCCACATGGGCCGCGGGCCCGGTCCGGTTTCGGGTCAGGCCCGACACACCTGCCATCCTTAATAGCCTTAGATAAAGCCGGTGAAGAAGTTGAATGGATCCAGAATTTCTTGGAAGACATTCCATTTTGGCCCAAACCTGACACCAATATGCATACATTGCGATAGTCAAGCGACAATTGGAAGGGCTGGGAGCGTTATGTATAACGGTAAATCTCGTCATATACGACGAAGACATAAAATCGTTACGCAATTACTCTCTAGAAAAATTTTCACGATTGACTATGTAAAGTCAAGAGATAATGTGTCGGATCCACTTACAAAAGGCCTAACTAGAGAGATAGTTGAGAAATCATCAAGGGGAATGAGGCTATGGCCGAGAAGAAGTCATTGTGGCGGTAACACTACCAAGAAGACTGAAGATCCCAAGATTTAGGTTCAAGGAGATCAAACAAAGTCATTAATGACGGTTCAACATTGTCAACTAATATTTTGTCCATTCTCGTGATGAGACAATGTTCAGTACCAAGGATAAAACATTAAGGCTTTTTAATGATTTCTAAATTTGATACGCGGTATATCAAATAGTGTATCTATGGGATGACACATTTAGGAATCACCTATGTAAGTGTGAAGTGTTAGCCGTTTCAAGGAGAATTTGTAAGGCCAATTCATTACGCACTTATGAAACCAGGCGGTAATCATGGCTGAAACGAACACAAAAATGAGAACCAAAGACGGTTAAGAGTTGGTTGTATGGCTTATGGTTGTCTAGGTATACACCAAAGTTCGACGGTTCAAAGATATCAAATTTACCGATTGACCGAGTATATCCGACATAAGTTCGCTACGGAAAGTTCAAAGGGAAACCTACTTATCCAGATGCAATTAATCCTTGCTTGCGAATCACACAGTTTTTCATGCATATTTTCGTGATATAGCCATTCCCCATTCATGTGGAGGATTGTTGGGTTATTAAGCTTAATGTAGCTTAAAAGATGGTGAATGATAAATGGAGGAAAAATAAAATATTTGAGTTTCATTTGAGATTTTCTCCTTGATGAAGGGACATTATCCCAAATTGGAAGAGGAAGAGGGTTTTAATGGGTATATAAGCTATTGATCTTCATCTAGCTCTTAAAGAGTTGAGAAGAAGGCAAGCCTCGCGTCGTCATCGTCGTCGCTCGCTCAGCTCGGCTTCGACTTTGGATTCGGATTCGGATTCGACTTCGGATTCGGATTTGGTCAAATGATTGATTGATTAATTTTTTGGACCAAATTTATTTGTCAATAGTAAATATTAACAGAAATATTATTAAATATCCGTTTTAATAACAAAATATTAATATTAAATTCAATAATATTAATATGAAATCCAACCCCTCTTCAATTCCCGGTTTATTATTGAGTAAATAGCCATTTATGTTATGTCATTTATGCTATGTCCATTTTGCATAAACAACCATTCTGAAGAGTTGCACACCTTCAGATTTCAACCCAACATTGGCTATAAATACAAGTCCATTCTCTCAAATTTTCCATACGAATTTTTGAGTTCTTCTCCTTTCTTCTGCATATTTTTTAACTTCAAAGAAAGCAACAGTAAGTGTGATTTGCTACCGAACTTTGTGTTCGCTAAAACACTGGGGTTTGAAGTACCACTACACCAGTGTGTAATTCGTTCTATCCTGGGAGGATATAATCCATAACTTTGGGTACTAGGAGGGGATTAAATTCCTTAAGGAAACATTGTGAATTCAGTGGGCTCGGATTAACTTTTGTTTCGTTTATATTTCTGTTTATGTTATTTTATTTTCTCCAAAATTATTTTACAAATACAGTATAATAACAATAATAAACATGAAGCCATAAACTTTCAAACCAACAACCTTCTGAACCCACAAATTTCATAAACTTCTGAACCGCTAAACTTTCGAAACCGCAAAATTTCGAACCCGTAAACTTTATAATTTCTAAACCCCTTAAACTTTCAAACACATAAACCTCCGAACTCATAACTTTGAAACTTGTGAATTTTTGAACCTTTAAACCGAAAATAAAAAAATTAAAATTGAAAAATATTTTTTTTTCCGTGTGTGTGTGGGGAGGGGGTGAAAAAAAATGTAAAAACAGAAATTTGAAATTACAAAAAATTATTTCTTTTTTGTGCGGGGGTGGGGGTGGGGGTGGGGAGGGGGCAATGAGGCTAGAGTGCCCTGTGTGGTGCAGGAAAACGAAAAATAGAAATTTGAAATTGCGAAAAAGAATAAGGTAATTTTTTTTTTTGCGGGTGAGTGGGGGTGAGGTGGGATGGAAGGGTAGTAGGGTGGGTGGCAACAGAAAAACTAAAATTTTAAATAAAAATAAAGCTTTTTTTGGAGAGAGAGAGGGTGGGTGGGTTTGTGACGGTGGGGAAGGTTGAGAAGGAGTTTTGGAAAATATTGTCCTGGATAAAAAAAATATGAGTTCATAAGGAAAATATTTTTCAAAATATTTAAACCAACCAAACATGAAAAAATTGAAAAATATTTTTCGAAAAGTGTTTTTCCTTCCTACCAAACACACCCTATATTATTTCTAATTTCACATTTAAAAATAGTGCGTGCATGACACACTGCAGTTGTAGTTTTTCCTTTTCATTTTTCTGCTATTTTCATGAACTATAATTGAGGCCGTCAAATATTGTGAAAGGTATATTTTTAACCGTTTATAAAAATAATAGTCAATAATATATATATATATATATATATATATATATAGAAGTATATATATCATATACACTACTGGCCAGCTCTGCATTTTACCCTCAAATATTCCTTTATGCTTTTTCCAAATCCATTCCTCCATTGGCTGAAGCTGAACAAACTCCGTCGTAACTCATAACTAGTCTTTTTTATTTTTTTTCATTGGTATTCGTAGCTCCAGCTGTCACATTTTGCCTCTAAATTTTAAGTTATATATCATTAAAAAAAAAAAAAAAAGAGTAAAGAAGAGAATATCCAAAAGTCTCAAGCTATATGCTACTTCTATACTATAAAATAATACGTAACTTTTTCGGGTGGGGACTGGGGATAGGCCATGAATTTATTGGTCTTTCTTACTGGGTTTTGGTTGGAAAAAATTAATTTATATGAACTTATTTAGTTGCATAAAAATATAAGAAAAATATTAAAAAATTTAAAATTTATGATTTTAAACAAATCATAATAAGAAAATTTCATTAAAAATAAAATTAAAAATTTAAGTTAGTCTGTTTCCAAATTTAAAAAATAATTATTTTTTGGAAAAGAACCAAAAGGAAAAATAAATTCACATAAATTAAAACATATGAAATAATAACACTTGTTGTTGACAATAAATTACATGAATTTAGTTAATGCGAGAATAAATATTAATTATTTTCAAATAAGTGAAAAGTATATAAAAGACATATTATATATTAATAGGTTAGATGGATAATAATTTTCATTTGAAGATGTGTCGTTAATTCTTTCTTCCTTCCATATGTTAATTAAGTACTGCCATAGGCAAATTTTGATAGTTATTTCAATTTAAATGACGGACATAAAAGACCAAAATGAGCAGAGAAAAGGAAGAAAGAAGTCAATTCAAACTACTATGAAGAAGATAATGATGGTAAAAGATGTACGGCAGGAGACTGCGTATGTCTATTAAATTCATTTTCGTGTCTGTTCTGCTTTGCATTTTGATGAATGCGATGTCTCCTTTCTTTTTGTGATTTTTTAATTTTTTTTTAAATATATACCAACTAGGGCGTCAAAGGTTCGGTTCGGCCGGTTATTTTATAAAATTTATATAATATTAAATTTTTTATTATTCTATTATGTATAATTAAAATTAAACTTTTAGAAATCGTACTAATCATGCCGGCTTCTCTTAGGTATCGGTATAATTCGGTTAATTTTCAGTATTTTTTTAATATGTCATTTAAAACCACTAGTAGAAGCAGAATGCAATAACATACATACTTTTATAGGACTTAGCAAAAATCTCTAGATATTTTTACTATTTAAAGGGTAATGAATTAAGAAAACATGAAAGATGACTAAAATATAGATCCATCAAGCACGAAAAAAATTAAGCAAAGACAAAAAAAAATATAAATCACACGAGTAGAAAGATATTAAGCAAACTGGGACTCAACAATAAAGTTTATAGAAGATTAAATATTCGAAAATATAAATCTAAATCATACAGAAAGAAACATATTCAATACATTATAGTTTGCTACTCATGGTCGCTAGAATACCTTGTGTCTTGCTAGTGAATATGTTGAAAATAATTTAGTTTCAATAGGAGTAGTATGATAGGTTTGAGAATTAGGATTTTGCGTTTAATTACTTGTTGGCTTGTCACCGTTTTCATAATTCCGAGGCCCAGGAAAAAAATTAATGCTTTATTATTTTTAAATTTAATACATAAATATATTTTTCCCATGTAAATTTATTCGGTACGGTTCGGTATTTTTTCGATTTATTTTCATAAAATAAAAAACCTACCCTAATTATCAGTATAGTTATAGATTTATATAAAAATTTGCGATTTTATTAAAAGAAACCAAAAAATCAGTTCGGTCAGTTTAGTTAGTTTTTAAATATTCTTTGACACCCCTAATACTAACTTTGCAAATACTC
The DNA here is from genome assembly GCA_005239495.1 of Nicotiana undulata. Lineage (NCBI taxonomy): Eukaryota > Viridiplantae > Streptophyta > Magnoliopsida > Solanales > Solanaceae > Nicotiana > Nicotiana undulata. The sequence continues at coordinate 8,629 of ML254179.1, forward strand.
GATTCGATTCGAACTTAAGATTTAGATTAAGGGAACTGTAAGGGGTCGTTTGGTTTGAATACGACTTATGCCGGGATAAATTATACTGGTATAAATTATGTTGGGATAAGTTATGTTGGGATTGTTTTTTATCCACTGTTTGGTATGTTGTATTGAATATGACAATTGTATAATTTATAAGAAGAATGTATAAGTTATACCGGTGCTAATTACCCCGCTCTCTATAAGGTATAAGTTATCCCGGTATTAATTTTAATTCTGGAATAACTTATATCCGATTTACTAACCAAACGAAGGATTAAGATGATATTAAAATTTTATACCAACACTATACTTTCTCATACCTCGTACCAAACAACCCCTGAACATGTGTTATCTTCTTATGTTTATTAACGTATGATCTTAGCCAAACACAATAAATTCAGTTAAATTCACATAATTCTCTTAAAGCCGAAACCAATGGCTTAATTTGTAATAGGGTGCAACTTAGGCACCAATATTCTGTACGCATATAATTACTTAATAATATTTATCTTTTGAACCAAAAAAAATATAAATTAGACTTAAAGGCAAAATGTTGAGTCGGCTGTAAATTATATGGTATAAGATTTTTATTTTACATTTGAAAATCCTAAGCATCCTCCGACTCGACCCTATTGAGCTCGGGTGGCTTAAGCCTCCCAAACCGCTCTAGTCTCTTCTGTTGTTTATTACTCATATGTGGGCCAATCTGTGCACGAGCAACTGTAATCGACTGGGCTGATAATATCTCAATGTCTGAAATCTCTGAGCTACCTGCTCTAAGGTACGGGCGAAACAGTGAAACGTTTCAAAATAAATCAAAGTAATCGAATCAATAAATTTTGAAAGCGTCGCTCTTGTCCAATTATTTTTTATTTGTTTTGTAAGAAATTGTTTGGTTTTGCTTTCTAATTGATAAATATGAAAATTGCTAAAAGAGTGCGTCAAAATTTGGTAAGTGTGGTCCTCTGCGTTATCTTTATTCCTATCCTTTTCTTCCTTTCATTTGTGGGATAATGCCTTCACGGGCTCTTTGTTATTTCCCTCTCTCCTTACGCGTCAAATTCATCTCTATGAATATTTCATTCATAAATTTCTGTACATTTTGAAGGATATCTTAGACCAACGTTAAAATTATTTTTGTGTGACCTATAGACCACGAGTTCGAACCGTAAAAGTAACAATTAATATTTGTTTTAAGGTAGGTTATTTACATTATACCTTTTAGGATACAACTAATTTACCCGAACATTGCAAACATTTATGATATTTTGTACATCAGACTGTCATTTTCTTAAATTTATGTACAATTTACTATCTAAATTTTACTTTGACTTCTAAATTTCAAAAGTGTTCTTCATGAATATGATCTCTACGTCTCCAAATTTCAAGGGGTAAACTAAGGTCATACTTCTTATAAATTTATTTGCTTAATTTTCACATATTTAGAAACTTTAGTTATTGCCCATCGTAACAATTATTTTGACTTCACAAATAATAATAATGCCAAATGCACTGGGCGCAGAGGTATATTACTATTTAGATTCACTATTTTTTTTCTATTTGTTAGTTAAACGAAAATACTCGTAAACAATGGACTTAAAACCTATCATTCTTCACTATTCAATTTGTCTATTTTTCTTGTGTATTTCCATAATTTCACAAGTGTATTTGCTATTTTCTACCAATACAGAAATCAGAGAAGAGTTAGGGTGGCGACGGGAGAATCTCATTCGCCAAAAAATGCACTGTATATATAACGTTAAAATTATTTTGTATGCATATAATAAAATGTTGAATTCTCTTATTTTGTTCATGTGTTTACTTTTTAAAAATTCGAGTTCTCTTGATAAAAAATTCTGATTCGTTCATGAGTTAAATAATTCGGTCCAACAAGGCTTATAATCAGAAATAAGGGTGTACAAATCAATCCGGAAAATCACATCAAATCGAAAAATCAAATTCAGTCGATTAAAAATTTTGACTAGATTTTGTTTAGTTTGGTTTGGTATTAAGTATAAATACCCGAATCAAACCGACATATAAATATATAATTTTTGTATATACTTTTAATTATTTTATATAGAATTTCCTTTAAAAATGTCTAGAAATATTTCGGATTCTCTCGCGGGATATAATATTTAATAGTACATGAAGTGCTCCATATTTATAACCTTAAATAATGGGTTGTATGATCACTTTCTCATCAAGTGTTACTGAAATGCGTCAATCTCATTGTTCTTCCATATTCATATCATATGTTAACATCTATTAAATTCTTATATCCTATTCGAATGTGAAGTGATTATTACTATTTAAGTATCCTATTGATTTTTATGTTTAATTATTCTAAATTCGGTTAACCTTGAAAGTGTACATCAATAAAACATAATTGTCAAGCAACTAAAAAAATTACATGTTACTAAGAAAATCCCATAAGAATATTTTAGTAGATATATGTTTGTCAATTTATTATATTTTTACTAAACGCATATTTACTTAGCAAAAATTTAATAAAGTAATAAGATTAAAATAATATTTAAGTAACAAATCCGAAACCCGTCAAAACCGATATAGTTGATTTGGTTTGGTTTTAATAAAAACCGAACGAATCCGGTCCATGTGCACCCTTAATTAGAAATATGAAGAAAGAAAAATTCAACTAATTATTTTTTACTCTTGTAATAGAGAACCTTTATTAAAAATGAGTTTTAATATTCTTTTTTAAATTGGATTTCAAATATTTTTTTCTTCAACCAAATAAGGTGTAAACACATACAAAAAATATCCACGTGGCACGTGGTGGAAGGTAGAACCCATACTATGTTATGTAAAGAGATGGGGATGATGAGAGAATAGTGGTGGTGAGCGAAACAAAAGGGGTTAAGATATAGTTGGTCTACACCTTCTAATTTTTTGGACATTTTTACCCTTTTAAATAGGTGGTCCATTTTGTTTTTATTTATTTTATGTTATTTATTTATGGTCAATAAGACACACCAACTATAAAAAGAGTACAAAGGGGTTTTAGCAGTTACCAAACCCAGAGGTTTTTCAATTCCTGTCCACAATTTCACTTTCACTTTACTTACCCAAAAAAGTAAATAAAATTAATAAATAAGTATATTCTTCCTTTTTTTTTGCAATTATTTCATGGCTTGAATTCAAAATTACGTTGATTTCTACTCTGGTAATTCGTTTTATTCTTCTTCTTCCTTTTTTTTTTTGCTTGTTGTGAATTATATTGAAAAATTCTTGCGGTAGGTGGCATTTTTTGACAATTTTCTGATGCAATTTTTTGTTGTTGTTTTGAATTAAGAGTTTGATGTGTGTTTCGGATGATGAGAATTGGTTGAATTTCTTTGGTGAAATTCAGGTTGATCACGTGAAGATCTGATCGGATTTGCTGAATTTCTTTTGTTTTTTAGTTTTGTTGTGTGATATTTGATATTACTGAGAGAGTTTTACGCTCATATAGACCAAATTATGGAGCTCGAAAGAGAAGTTAGAATTGTGTATGAATTTGTAGTAATTGACCAGTTGTTCAATTGATTGTTGCTGATTAGAAGCTGGGCCTATAGAGCTAGATCTCTTATATGGGCATGAAATATTTTACTTAGAATTCTGTAGAATTTTTTAGTTTTTCTGTTATTTCATTTATCTTGATGAATAAAAATTGATTTTTTTGGGTTATATAATAAGCATTTTAGCATGTACTTGTGATTTGTGGACCGGAAGGATCTTAGGTTCTGCATATAATATATTGTATGATTGTTCGTCTGGGCGTATGTTTTCCTTGTATTTGTCAATCAGCTAACGGTGTATTGGAGAAAATGTGTTTGCTTCATTTAGAAAAATTATATTTTTTGCTGTGCCTTTTTGTATTTTTAGTCATTTAATGCTCTTAATTTTCTAACTTTGGAATGATGTACATATCTGCTTTTGGCCAATGCTTTATGGTATGATTAATAACTCGCTTTCTTATCTTGGATAGATCGCATTGAAATTTGTGTCATTGGCTCATTGCTTTTGGATCTTCACTTGTTGGCATGCTTCCTGAGATATGGTGTCTAAGAAGAAGCTAGATTTTGGTTTCAATGGCTTTCAAGTTCCATTTATACCTAAAGCTCCTAGATCAGTTAGAGTAAGGATACTGAAATTGCTAAATCGTCTAATTGAGGTCTTATTTATGTATGTTTTACTAAGTATGTTATGCGATTCTGATTTATTTCAGAGGAGAGGTTCCTGTAAAAAATTTGATGATGATCAAATTTGTGCGTTTGAATTATTAGCGGCTGTTGCTGGGAAGCTTTTACAGGAGAGCGAAAGCTCTACTTCCAGTAATGCAGCAGAAGGAAAATACGAGCTTTCTGATTGCAGGGATGGTATTAAATGTGAACAAGTGGAAGAAGATAAAGCTGTGAAAACAGAGTGCCTCGACCAGGGGAGTTGTGTAGAAAGCGCTTATATACCAGAACCTGCAGTCCGAGAGCAGAATCTGAAACATGATCTCGATAAAACTTATTATGCAGAAAATAATTCCATCTTGGAGCATACTTCTACTGTTATAGGTTCTGATTCTGACATGACATTGGAAAACTGCAAGGAGGTCAATGTAGCTGACGGAAATTTCCCCGCCAAAGTTGAAGACTTTGATAGTAAAATCTCAGGAACTCAAAAACACTTAGATGATGACAGCAAGCAGATTGACGACTTAAATGTGACTAACACTTGCAGTGTAAAGGGTCCAATTGAAAATCTTGTTAATAACAATGCCTTGTTTAACTCAGAGAGTAGTGTACAGTTATCCTTGTATAGGGATTTGGTTCCTAGAGCTTCTTTTGTAAAGCAAAGAAACAGTGTAAAGTTAGGTGTTAGAGATGATGACGACAACTCTTTTGGCTGCTATAGATATAGCACTAAGTTAAGGACCTTTAGGACGACATCACGAATTGGATACAGAAGAATAAGGAAGATGCTGACATCTCGACGCTGGAAAGTAGCTCCTAAGTTGAAGGAATATGAGCGTTCTTACACGAGTAAGTGGAGGCTAGCCTCTGAGATTTAATCAGCATAAGCTTTTCTTATACTTATTTCTGTCATCTCTTCATGTGATTTTCTTACTACATGGATTTGGTGTTTTAGACGGCGGAGTGGAGTCCTTTTACGTCAGCGGGAAAAGCGGACGTGCACGCAAGAGATGCCAACCTGAAGTTCCTTCCAAGAGAAGGAAATTGAGCGACCATGGCTTTGCTTTTGCATATTACCAGGAGGCCAGTAGTGAAAGCATTTCAAATTCACCTGAAAAGGGAATTAAGCGAGACATTAATACCTCTCATGCCATCCCACCAAGAGGTCAATACTTTAATATCAACCGTGCAATTTGAAGGTCTTGGTGGTTTATTGTAGTCATACTAAGTAATCTTCTGTGTTGCTTTACAGGGACTGCAGATTCAGTCACAGTTAAAAATCATCACAAGAAGGATCCTAATGGTAAGAGATTTTGGATTTCATTTGTGTTTTTCAATTTTTCACTTCAGTACCATACAGTTCTTTCTTTCTGGATTGTCATAGTTTTCCTTCTAAGACTTTTGACATTGGTCCAATCTATCCTTCCAGTAAAATTTAGCATCAAGTCCTTCAAGGTGCCAGAGCTTTACATAGAGGTTCCTGAAACTGCAACTGTTGGCTCATTGAAGGTATTTCTTCCTTTTATATTTTCTGTGTTGCTTTTTCTCATATCACTAAACATTCTATGCATTCGTGTGCCGCTAGTGTTCTATTACTTTCTCTAAGGGTGGACTTGAGAATTCTCTGATATGCAGAAAGCTTACATTAAATTCGAGGAATGATAATGTTAGCAGTTAAAAGTATTTTAATTTATGGTGATGTTGAAAGTTTTCAGTATTATAAAATTTGAAGTTCTTAACAACTAAATGATAATTTTCTTTTATGCAGAGAACAGTGATGGAGGCAGTTACAGCTATACTTGAAAGTGGATTAAGGGTGGGGATGGTTCTCCAGGGAAAGAAGGTCAGAGATGACAGTAGAACTCTAGAACAAGCTGGTATTTCCCAGAACGGAAACCTCGATAATTTGGGTTTCACTTTGGAGCCTAGATTCACCCAAGTTTCTCCATCGTTATCTCCTAATAATCGTCCTGATTCATCAGCATATGTTGCAGATCAGGAACTAACTAGGTATAGTAGAAGAATTGAGCACTTCTATGCTTTTTCATAGTATTGGTTCAGATAGTTATCTAACAAAAGAACGTCCATTTCGATAAATTTTGGCTACTTATAAGATATTGATTGCGTTTGGACTAATTAATTAACTTTATACTCAGACTGCCACCCAGTCCTAGCTCGGAATTGGGGATTACCAATGCTTCATCAGATCCTCCAGAGACTACGCTGGACAAGCACCACGAGAATAACCATCCAGCAGAGCTATTTCCTACAAATTCTGTTGATCCATCAACCGATATAGCTATTCCAGATTCTAGAGCCTTGGTCATAGTTCCTCCAGTTAACCCTGAGGCACTTGCTATGGTTCCTGTGAACCAGAAAAGCAAGCGTTCTGAACTTTCACAACGTAGAATACGGAGACCATTCTCAGTTGCAGAAGTAGAGGCACTAGTTGAAGCTGTGGAGCATCTTGGAACTGGAAGGTATGAGAACTTAAAATCCTCTTTGCAAGTAATTCAGTTAGAATTTGCTGTCCGCTAGGGAACTGCATTAATTATCTCTGAAAATGCAGGTGGCGTGATGTCAAAATGCGTGCTTTTGATAATGCTGATCACCGAACTTATGTTGACTTGAAGGTTAGACATCTTATAGGTGCCATTATCATTTCTGAAATTTTAATGTAGTAAGAACATATGTTCCTTTTACATGGATGCTATGCCAATTCTTGACAAAAATGAGGTTTTTTTCTCTTAAACATCCTTGATGTTGTCACATATTGATCTTAGCAAATCAAGGTCATGATCTCGTTATTGTCTGGACTTAGAAACCCACGTCTTAGATAAAATTTTCAGCATGAGAAGTAGGCCTCTTGCCATATGACAAGATGCTTCACGTGTTTTGATGATCCCATAGTTCTATTATATTGTAAATTGTTATTATAATCGCTTAGTGAATCTTATGACAGCTCCGAATAATTACCTAGAAAGCAAAAGGGGAACATATGAGTTGTACTTCTAGATAAGCATATATCTTATTAATTTTTAATCTATATTTAACAAAGCTAATTATTGTTCCCATCATCCATGTGATGTGGGGTGCTTTGGTTTATATTAGGATAAATGGAAGACATTAGTACATACAGCAAGCATTGCCCCCCAACAACGTAGGGGAGAGCCGGTGCCTCAGGATCTGTTGGACAGGGTCTTAGCGGCCCATGCTTACTGGTCTCAGCAACAGGGGAAACAGCATGTTGAACCTTTGAAGATTCTGGACGCTAAAGTGCAGAAAGTTGGCGCTTAAAGAATTCGTCGAATTGTCAAGATGTAAAAATTATATTATTTAGGAACATGGAGAACACGTAGAGAAACATGTAAAAAGGATTTGTTCTGTTTCTCGCTGACTCGCTTAGACTCACTGATTTGTGACTGGTGGACTGGCACTTGTAAATTATTCAGGAATAAAGCAGTCTAAAACAGACTGCCGTAGGGATCATTTAGTTTCTGTTGGTTCTTTCATTCACGTAGGGTTATGTACATTAAGAATCTAATGTATTCTGTACAATTTGTACATTAATAGTAGTTCCATATTGGATTCTAGTGTAATTTCACTATTATTGTATGCAACTTTTCTTAAAATCTACACTAGTGTTTAGTTGAATCTCTTTAATGTTTCATTATTTGTAGGATCAGTTTTAAGTTAAGGCATCTGATATTGTGGATTTTTTTCTGTTCCTACCTCAAGCAGTAATCTTTGTAAAAATTGGTCGCGCTGGCCACAGATGCCTAAAGCAGGATTATGAGGATTAATGACTAGTTTATAAGGGATTATATTTAAACGATGCTCGATGAACAGTTTTCTTGTCATTCTTTAAACGTCGGAAAGGAAAGTTTTGTTACAACGATAAGTATTATTGTGATCAGGAGATCATGCACTACTTGATATGATTTGATCCTTTCTCATGCTACGAGTGTTGTGCATGTAGAAATTTAGTGCGTTGAATTGCCTTTTATTCTTTAAATATTCGACAATTCAGGAAGGACTAGTTGAAATTAATTTCATTTGACTAGTTTTAACTAAAAGAAACTGAGTTGAGTACTGCACTTTAACTATGGCATAGAAAATAAATGATCTGAACATTTTTGTAGCAAAGTGTGGCTTCATTTCTCTTATTTTCAAAGAAAGAATACAACATGAGAGGTCAGAGAAAAAGAAAATTAAAGGAAAGAATGAGAAAACAAATGAATGAATAAATAAATAAATAAAAGAGGATAATGAAAGGATAAGGTTTAATATCACACAAGAAGGAAAGTGTGTCGGTGATATTCATCTCTTTCTTTCATTAATAATAAATCCTCAGGGAAAGGGAAAGCAAAACAGCACGTTACGCCATGTGAGACAGATGACTTACTGTAGGTTACTTACAGGCTATTTTGTCTCTGGCAAATCTACAATTTTAAGTTATAGTAGATGTTTATATATATTAGATAATCTTTAATTTCTTTTGAATAATTTCTATAAATATCTTTTGAATAATTGGATAATGTAAAATTTTCTTTACACTGTATATAAAATAAACTCGTATATAAATTCTAAGTTGTTCAATTGTAGTCTGTATATATGTTGAGCGATCGAAAAACAATGAAACACGTTTACACTAGCTGTTGCTCACACAGGGACGGAGGGAGAATAAGAGCTATGAGTTTGGTCGAACCCATATAATATATATAAATTATTATTTAGAATCCAATAACTTAAATAATTTAAAATTACGAACCCAAAAATTTCAAATCCCGACTCCGCCTATTCTCACACAATACATTTGCGATTGTTTGTTGCATATCCGGAATCAGATACAACTAATTCAAATCTTTAGACTAAAGTTGCAAATGCTATACTCATTGAAACTGAATAGTAGTTGTTACAATTGCAGCTTTAATCCCATGCACATGCATCTATGCATGTGAACTCATTTATATATGCTTTACCTTAAATTCTGACTCCATTAATTAACCAGCTTGGCAAGTCTCTGTTAGGCATTTAATTCGCTTAAGTTTTTCACCATTTGAAGGTTCTTTTTTTGAATTTAGAGAGTGTAGTAAAGACAAAGTTTCTTCTAAACAATATTTTCGGAAAATCATTTTTAAGAAAGTAAATTTCTTCGTACCAAACAGATCCAGTATAATCTAAAACCTAGATCTGATTCAACTCTGTTGCTTTGCAATAATACTTTATGCAGCTTTATGGATCTCTCCTGTATACAGACATAGGATTAGCTGTCTAAGAGAATCACGAGTTGTACCTCTGCAGTAGATTCCTTATGCATTTTTTACTTCTTATATTTATGAACCTCTTCTTAAATAGTACTTCATCCGGTCCAAAATAAGTGATTTTTTTGTCTTTTTTTTTGTGATTTTTTCAAATTTTAAGAATGAATTAATTATTTTTTCCTTACATTGTCCTTAGAGTAAATAGTATTGGAACATGTGTTAGGAGTGTATGTGAGATATTAAAGGTTAATATGATCAATTTCTTATTGCTCAAAGTGTACAAGTGACCTCCTTTTAAAGACAAATACATCTGTATTCTCACATGCACTACATGTGTAATTAACCACCTCTAATAGTAGTAACTAACTCCAACAACTTAACCGACTCTAACATCAATTACACAAGCTAAGTCATTATTATTTCAATACTCCCCCTCAATCTGGAGGGTGGAATACATCGAGCACTCCAAGCTTGGATAAAAGGAACTGGTGTTGAACAGTCCCAAGAGCCTTAGTAGATATGCCAATTGATGTTTGGTGTTGACATGCTCAGGCTCTATCAGCCCTTCTTTGATCATGCCTCTTACAAAGTGGCAGTCGATTTTGATATGTTCATCTTCTCATGATAGATTAGGATTGAAGGCAATCTATATAGCTGCTTTGCTGTCGCAAAACAACTTCACAGGTGTGGTTACAGGAACATTTAGTTCTTCCAACAGCCCTGTTATCCAAATTACCTCAGAAACTGCATCTGCCATGATCTTATATTCTGCCTCTGCTGAGCTTCGACTTACAATGTGATGCTTCTTTGACTTCCACGATATGATAGAGTCCCCTAGTTTTACTATGTATCCAGTCATATATCTTCTAGTGTTTGGGTAGGCTGCCCCATCACTGTCATAAAATACAGTCAGTTGCGTGCAAGGATTATTCTTCAGCAAAATACCTTGACCCGATGACCTTTTCAAATATCGAACTAGCCTGAGTGCCGCCTCCCACTGTGAAGCTTTAGGCTGTTGCATGAATTGACTTAGAACATGTACAACAAAACTAATGTCAGGTCTAGTGATGGTTATGTAGAGCAATTTTCCAATGAGCTTCTGATAAGGAGTGGCATCTGGAAGTACAGGATCTGTGATGCCCCCCCCCCCCAACATGTGCATCATAATCCACAATAGTGAACCTGTCATTTACTTCAACAAGGCGTGTTCACTCGCTTAGCTCCACTCAAGCCAAAATCAGATATAAACTCAAGAGTGCATTTTCTTTGATTGAGCAGTATGCCATCATGTGATATCAATTCTCGAAAGGCATACGAGTGCGCCTCTCATAGACGAATACCGACTCAGTCCGCTCTTACTGCGCGGGAGTCTCAGCCGGTCGGTGCCGGGTCGGCCCCTATCTCAATTCCTAGGAAGTAACTTAGTTTACCTAGGTCCTTGACTTTGAAATTATTGTGCAATGTACTCTTTGCTTGGTTGATTAGCCTCCTGCTGTTCCCAGTGATAAGTAGATCATCTACATACACTAAGACAATGACCAACTCTTCACCTTCCCTCTTTGTAAACAATGAATGATCATATGGACTTTGAATGTACTTGGCTGCTTGTAGAGTATCCGTGAGTTTGATATTCTACTGCCTAGAGGCTTGTTTTAAGCCATATAGTGACTTGAGCAGCTTGCATCCTTTATAATCCCCTTGCTTTTGAAACCCCTAAGGTAAATCCATACAGACTTTCTCTAATAGGTCACCTTGTAGGAAGGCATTATTTACATCCATCTGATACAGAAGCCAATTCCTTGAAGCTGCAACACTGAAACTATTATGACAGTCACCATTTTAACAAATGGTGAGAAGGTTTCATGATAATCTAAACCTTCCTGTTGAGTGTATCCTTTGGCCACAAGTCTGGCTTTGTATTTGTCTACTCCTCCGTTTGGCTTGTATTTAATTTTGTACACCCATTTTGATCCAACTACCTGCTTCCCTTTAGGTAGGCCTGCTAATTCCCAAGTATGGTTCTATTCTACTGCATTGACTTCCTGCTGCATAGCTTCAATCCATCGCTGATCTTGAGATGCTTCCTTAAAGATCTTGGGCTCGGTGTGTGCTTAGAATAGACTTAGATATTCTTGATAATTAGTGGAACAGTGATCATACTCCACATAGTTAGTAATGAAGTATAAGCAATTAGGAGCCTTGTCCTTAGAGGTCACATAGTCCTTAAGCCATATTGGTAGCTTGGTAACTCTTTTGCCTCTAATATTTTCTGCAATTGGCTAAGTAACATTAGGCTCTTCTGGGATTAAACTGATTCTATGCCATTGTCTGATCTTAGTACCTTTACAGAAACATCAAACTGATTTCTTGCCATTGTTAATAAGTCTTTAAGCACAATTGAAACCTCACATTTGGATTGAATTATACAGACCCAAGTATATATACTGTAATCATCTACTACAGTTACAAAATATTATTTTCTGTCAAATGTAGCCTTTCTATAAGGTCCCCAGACATCAACATGAATCAACTAAAAAATACTACTAAATTTACTCTTACTAACAAGAAAACTTAACCTGATTTGCTTGCCATTGGGCACAATGAGCAGTTCTCCTATACTATATTATTGATTTTATTCTTTAAGCTAGGATTTATGTTGCATAGAAACTGTTGATGGATGCCCCAGTCTTAGATGCCATAACTCTGCTTCATTCACTTCTTCAGCTACTATAGCTCCTACTGTGAGTTTGAACTCTCTCTGTAGAATGTAAAGACCATTACTTTCTCTATCAATCCCCATTACCTAGCAATTGTAAAGTCCCTGAAACACACAAAAGTTAGGGAAAAAGGTGACTTTACATAGCAGCTCCTTGGTTAACTTTGACACTGAAAGCAGATTAAATTTGAAGTCTGGGACATGTAATACATTTGTGATTTTATGACTCCCTAAAATCACTGTATTTCATGCATATGCTATGGGAGATATACTTCCTGTTGGAACTTGCACTCTATTGTCTTGTTGTTTTTCTTTTCTTCTTAGTTCACTTAATAGTTCCTTGCATGGTGTAATATGATGAGATGCTCCAGAATCAATTATCCACTCACATGCATAGGTACTAAATAACAATGTAACAATACTTGCCATCACATTTGAGGTACAATCATTTGATGGTGGCTTGTTCAAGAGGTCCGTTAAATGTGAGTATTTTTCCTTTGTGAAGAAATGTCCTTGCAATTGATTTTCAATTGTTGCATTATTGGCATATGGTCTGAATCCTCCACTAGGTTGTGCTCTGTCACCTGGTTGGACTGTGTTTCCACCAAATTGTCCAGTTTTTTTCTTATTTTTAAAATCTGGAGGATATCCTACAATTTGGTAGAAGTTTTCTTTCAAGTGACTCTTATACCCACAGTGTTCAAAGATTAGCCCTGTGCCTTTAGTTTTGAATCCTTATGTCTTTCCTACTAACATAGTGAGTGGATCCCTGTGGGTATCTACCACACCAAGTGTTATTTGGCTTTCTTTCCGAGTCACAATCGCATAAGCTTCATTAATAGTAACCACTGGTCTCCTTGCAAGTATGTTACTCTATACATTCTCATAGCTTTCATTTAAGCTCATAAGGAAGTGCAGCATATGCTGAAATTTTAAATGTTCAACTGATGGCCTTGACTCATCACAAGCACAACAAGAGAGTGGAGCCAAAACATCCAACTCATCTCATAGGTCTTTCATTTTAGTGTAATAGATGGTCACTGAATCTGTTCCCTGCCTCATCGTTGCAATATCAGACCAAAGGTGATAGATCCTTGTTAGGTTGATCAACTAAATCTCTCCTGAAAGTCATTCCACACCTTCCTCGCATATGAGGCTTAAACAATCGCTGGCATTAATTCGTTCAATACTGTACTTCCAATCAAAGACAATACTATCACATTACATTTTTCACATTGCTCAACCAATTCACTTATGTACCTGCTCTTAGTACAGGAACCGTCTACAAATCCAAGCTTACCTTTTCCTCTCAAAGCTAGTTTCATTGCCGTGCTCCACAGGGCATAATTCTCTGGCCATGTGAGCTTAATTGGGATCAAAACTAGCCCTGGAGTATCTCCTTCTTGAAGAAATAATAGGTGATTATGTTCAAGCGAGCTTACCTCGTTTCCATCCATGTCTGCAGAAACTGTCTTCTGTAATTGGCTCAATTTTGCCGGAGCTTCACACCGGATCAGTTCCTCACGATCGCCGTTCTGATACCATGAAACAATTGACACAGAGATGAAGCTTCACAACTATATCAATGGAGTAGTGAATTAGGGCACATGTAGAGATGAATATTCTAGATTCTCACGTGCACTACATGTGCAATTAACCACCTCTAATAGTAGTAACTAACTCCAACAACTTAACTGGCTCTAACAACAATTAGACAAGCTAAGTCACTATTATTTCAATAAGTTTGGACATAAGAATTGTGAAATTCTGAAAAAGAAAAATACTTTTTCACGTGAAAATAACGTTTGAAAATCAGAGTTGTGTTTAGACATGAATACAATTTGGAGCTATTTTTGATTTTTTGTGAGTGATTTGAAGTGAAAGTTTGAAAAAATAGCTTTTTGGAGTTTTTCAAATTCTGAAATTCAACTTCAAGAGAATTTGAAAATTTCATGACCAAACACTAATTTCGAAAAAAATAAAAATTTCCAAAAAAAAAGTGAAGCAATTTTTTTGACCAAACGGGCCCTACGTATACACATTCCATTTTTATCTTAAAATTTGAAAGCCTGAATTTCAAATGTACTCGTGTCACAACCTGCATGTAGGGGCGTTCATGGTTTGGTTTGGATCGGTTTTTCCCTAACAAGAACCCAAACCAAGTAAGTCGGTTCTTAAAATGTTGGAACCAAACCAAACCAATTAAGTCGGTTTTTTAGAGATTCAATTTTTGTCGGTTTTTCATTTTTTTTTTGGTTATTTATCGGGTTTTTCTTAAATATGAGACATACAGTACCAAACACATATTCCACGGCGACCACATTTTCTAAGTAACACTAGCAAATTAATTATCTTTGAGAAATCTATCATTTACCATGATATATTGATGATAGATGAATCAAATAGTGATGAATAATTTAAGTCAATTAAAAAACAATTATTTTTAACATGAAATTACTGTTGTACTTAGTAAAAGCAAACTACCAATCAAACTGGAATGTAAAGGCAAAAAATTAGATTATTGTTATCGCAAAGAACTAGACTTATAATACAAATGACTAATATGTACCATAACATTTTAGAAACTTTATATAAAAATATACATATATATAGGTGTAATAATAAATTTAAATATCTACTTCTATAGTCAGTTTGGTTCGATTTTTTTCGGTTATTTTTTTGATTAAAACCAAACCCAAACCAATTTTGATCGATTTTTGAAATTAAAAACCAAAACCAAACCAAACCAAACCTAAAAACTATCGGTTTTTTGGTCGGTTTGGTTCGCTTTTTCGAGTTTTTTTGAACACCCCTACCGGCATGTACAAGAGCTCTAAATTCAAGTATTTACCGCAAAGAATAAAACATGAAGTAGTAGTAACTTTTGTCTAATTACAGTTCTACATACAGATTCTCGGAGTAACTTAATTTCCTAGTCAAACTATCCTTTAAGGGATTATTCATTGGAAAATGTAATAGAACCATAATACACGATTTAATAACTCAATGACTACTTACTGGTATACAATTAGGTTTTCCTCATACTCTATAAAATTAGTGGCAAAAGAGACTAAATCGAGCTAGTTATTTTAAGAAGTTATGGTTTAGTGGTACGACTTGCACAAACATAGTGAGACATTCATGAATATGGCATGGTGAGACGGGTCACAATATATAATAGGAATTGGTATATTTGTAGCCTTAGATTATATTCAGCAAAAGCAGCCTAAAAAGTTTGGCATTGTATAATCAAATCTCCAAAAAAACTATTTCTCTATTTATTCCTCTCTCATGACTCAACTCCATCTTTTTTTTCACACGAGAAAACTAGCACCAAACCCTAACCTCCTTCACCTCACTGCGATTTCAAAAGCACTCTTCGCCTAATTATTTTTTTGTTATGATCTTGAGATTTATTAGAGAAATAAGTCAAATTACAGATGCAAACAAATAAAATACAGATATACGCTTA
This sequence comes from Nicotiana undulata, assembly GCA_005239495.1. Taxonomy (NCBI): domain Eukaryota; kingdom Viridiplantae; phylum Streptophyta; class Magnoliopsida; order Solanales; family Solanaceae; genus Nicotiana; species Nicotiana undulata. The sequence goes on from ML254179.1 coordinate 24,292, forward strand.
CACGTATACATATTTTGATATACAAAGAAAAAGAATATATATATATATATATATATATATATATATATATATATATATATATATATATATATATATATATATATATATATATATATATAAAGAATATTTTTTTTGAGATATACTTTTTGGTATATACATTATTTTGATGTATTACATTATGATATATAAATAACATTATTATCTTTGTGTTATAGAGATAAAAATAAATTATAGAAAACTATATTTATCATTTCATATTTAGATATACTAGACGAAAATAAAATTCTCATATACACAAAGAAGTAAAATAAAATTGAGATATACACTCCATTATCCTTAACCAGAGGTCTCATGTTCGAGCCATGTGTATGGAGATGACTTTGTTAGTGTAAAGACCCGGCTGGTCGTCTTGAGAGTTATAGCCCTGATCCTCTATTAACTGTTTCCCCGTACGTAATTCTGCTATTGTGTCTTGCCGAGAGGTTTCGTTTGGTTTTTGCGAAGTGTTTGGGACACTTAGTCCCTAACGGGAGCTTAAGCCTTAAGATTTAGTCCGTAGTTGGAACAGTGTGAAAACAACTCCAAAATGGAGTTTCATCAGTTCCTTTAGCTCCGTTAGATGATTTTGGACTTATGGACGTGTCCAGATTGTGTTTTGGAGGTCTATAGCTCATTTAGGCTTGAAATGACGAAATCAAAGTTTTCGAGATTTTGCGGCAGTGAAAATTTTGATATCGGGATTAGATTTTGATTCTGAAAGTTGGAATAGGTTCGTAGGATTGAATGTGAATTGTGTGTAAAATTTGGGGTCAACCAGACATGGTTTGATAGGTTTCGGTATCAATTGTCGAATTTGAAAGTTTCAAGTTCTTTAAGTTTGAATCAGAGGTTGATTCGTGATTTTAGCGTTGTTTTAGGGATCGACTAAGTTTGTATGGTATTTAAGGATTGGTTTTTATGTTTGGTTGAGGCCCCGGGGGCCTCGGGTGAGTTTCGGGTGCTTAACCGATGGAGAATTGGACTTATGCAAATTCTGATGTTGCTGGTTTATGGTGTTTCGCACTTGCGGTGGGAGACCGTGGGTGCGGACTCACACATACATAGTTAAGGGCGCATGTGCGCTTTTGGTCATGAGAGCCAGTGGCCGCAGGTGCAACGCACCAGCCGCATCTGCGGAGGGGTGATCACAGAAGCGGAATGGAGAAAGAAGCTGTGCGGGCCATGTTTCCGTAGAAGCGGCCGGGCGAGTGCAGTTGCGCGTCTGCAGGTGCGGATGGATTTGTGCAGATACGAGTCTAGGAGATTAATAATACTCTACAGGTGCGGAGTTTTAGCTGCAAAAGCGGTTCCGCAGAAATGGGTAATTGACCGCAGGTGCAGTTTAACTAGCAGAAAAGACCCAAGTGCGAGGGGTTGAGTTCATTCTTCATTTTTGGACTTGAGAGCTTGATAATTGGCGATTCTTTGAGGGATTTTCAGAGGGAGCTTTGGGGTAATGATTCCTAACTTGATTTTGGTTGTATTTCATTAATCGATAGTTGTTTTCTTCATTTAATTAAGGAAATTAGGTGGGAAAGTTGGGAAAATGGGGGAAAAGTTCTTCAACCAAATTTCTGAGTTTTGATTGGGATTTAAACATCAGATTTGGATAATTTTGGTACGAGTGAAATCGTGAGTGAATGGGTGTTCATATTTGGTGACTTTTATCCGATTCCGAGACGTGGACTCGGGGAGCATTTTGGGGCGAAATTCTAATTCTTGCTTTAGCTTTGATTTAGTAGCTAGATTAGTTGCTTGCAGTTGTATTTATGTTAGGTAATTGATTTTGGCTAGATATGGGTCATTCGAAATTGTATTTTCGTGGAAAAAGCATCATTTCAGATTGATTTGAGCTTGGTTCGAGGTAAGTGGCATGCCTAACCTTGTGTGGGGGAACTCCCCTTAGGATTGGTACTGTTTTTGATATGTGAGCGTCGTATACGTGCGGTTTAACTGACAGAAAAGACCGAAGTGCGACGGTTTGCGTACATTCTTCATTTTTGGACTTGGGAGCTCGGAAAATTGGCGATTCTTCGAGGAATTTTCAATGGGAGCTTTTGGATAACGATTCCTAACTCGATTTTGGTTGTATTTCATTAATCTATAGTTGTTTTATTTGCTTAATTAAGGAAATTGGGTGAGAAAGTTGGGAAAATGGGGGAAAAGTTCTTCAACCGAATTTCTGAGTTTTGATTGGGATTTAGACATCGAATTTGGATAATTTTGGTACGAGTGAACTCGTGAGTGAATGTGTGCTCATATTTGATGAATTTTACCCGATTCCAAGACGTGGGACCGGGGAGGTTTTTTGGGGTGAATTTCTAACTTCTTGCTTCAGATTTGATTTCAGTAGCTGGATTAGTTCCTTGTAGTTGTATTTATGTTATGTAATCGATTCTGGCTAGATTTGGGCCATTCAGAGTCAGATTTTCGTGGGAAGAGCATTATTTCAGATTGATTTGAGCTTGGTTCGAGGTAAGTGGCTTGCCTAACCTTGTGTGGGGGAACTCCCATTAGGATTGGCACTCTTTTTGGTATGTGAGCGCCGTATGCGTGAGGTGAGGAGGCGTACATAGGCTAATTATTGTAAAACCCGATTTCTAATAAGTAATGACCTGTTTTCCTTCTTATTTGATCTTATCAGCATGTGTATTATCTTGTTAGACTAAACTAGCATGCCTACTTGCCTTAACTGTTTATTTGAACTACGTGCAAAATGTTTAGTGAATTTACCTATATTTCCTTAACTTGTGCTTAGGTTGGATTGTAGGATTTCGTATTGTAACTATTGAATTCTATTGTTTAGGCTGCATATTTACTTTGGGACTACGGAACGATATTACGGGAGATCCCTCAGTTCCGCATATTTACTTTGGAACTACGGAACGGTATTCTCGGAGATCCCCCTATCTTGCATATTTACTTCGGGATTACGAAAAGGTATTCCAGGAGATCCCCCCTGCACATTTATGTTTTGGACTACGAGACGATATCTCGCGAGATCCCCTGTTGTATTTCTGTGTACTAAGTTGTTACCTTTTATGAATTCTTTCTTATTAATTTTCAGTCTTTATTTTACTACAATATTGCATTCTTTCCTTGATTTATTATTTATATACCAGTAGGGCCCTGACCTGACCTCGTCACTACTCGACCGAGGTTAGACTTGACACTTACTAGGTACTGTTAACGCCCTTTCCTGCACATATTTTTCGTGTCTAGATCCGAGTTCTTCTTACCAGCCTCCTTCATAGTTGCAATCGCTGATGGCTGAGACTTCAAGGTACATCTGCCCGCGCTCGCAGATCCTCGGAGTCCCCCTCTATTCCCTTATGTTCATTTTCCCCTCATTTATATAGACTATGATGTATAGAACAGTTAGGACTCGTAGAAGTTTGTGACTTACGGTGTTCCGGGTCTTGGGAGTGTTTTGTACATTTCGGAAGTTGATCATCCGAGTGGCATCTCAACTGCTTATTTTATTTATCTAGTACTGTTAGTCGTTAATTTTCATGTTTCCATTTTCGTTTCCGCAAAGTGTTTGGCTTACCTAGTCGTAGAGACTAGGTGCCGCCACAAATATTCACGAGGAGAGAATTTGGGTCGTGATAGTTAGGGAGCTCATTACCCTTTAATGTGCAACTTCGTGATGCAAATTCGGGTTTGTCGGGCCCAACCCAAATATCTTTTCTATTGGTTACCGTAAAAATTGCACGGGACGCCCTATTTGGTCGCTCCCATTTAACCTATGCCCATATTTTTAAAACTCTTTAACCTATAATCTAGTTTTGACAATTTCCGACGCCTCCTCTTCTTCTTTTCCATATTTCTTCCCCCTCTTCTTTTCGTCTTCTTCTTTTCTCTCTCAAACACATCAGACTTTGTATAAGTATTATTGATTGGATATGAAGTATACAATTTTTTCTATCGTTATTTAGATGATGAATGACAGAGGTTATGATAAAGCAATTTGCAACGAATTTCTTATTTGGCTTCTTGGTAGTCTATTGAGGATTTCATTGAGGGCTCGACTAAGTTCGTATGGTGTTTAGGATTTCTTGGTATGTTTGGTTGAGGTCCCGGGGCCTCGGGTGAGTTTCAGGTGCTTAATGGATGGAAAATTTGACATGCCAATTTTGATGATGCTGGTTTCTGGTGTTTCGCACCTACGGTGGGGTGACCGCAGGTGCGGACTCTCACATACTAAGTTAAAGGCGCAAGTGCTATTTTGGTCATGAGAGCCAGTGACCGTAGGTGCGACGCAACAGCCGCAAAAGCGGAGCCGCATCTGAGGAGGGGTGATCGCAGAAGCGGAATGGAGAAATATGGTGTGCGGGCCATGTTTCCGCAAAAGCAGACGGATGAGCGTAGATGCGCGTCCGCAGGTGCGGATAGCTATGCGCAGATGTTATTCTCGGAGTTTAATGAAACTCTGCAGGTGCATGGTTTTAGCCGCAAAAGCGGTTCCGCAGAAATAGGCAATTGACCGCAGGTGCGGTTTAACTGGCAGAAAAGCCCAAGTGCGAGGGTTTGTGTTTGTTCTTCATTTTTGGACTTGAGAGCTCAGAAATTGACGATTCTTCGAAGGATTTTCAGTGGGAGCTTTTGGGTAACGATTCCTAACTCGATTTTGGTTGTATTTCATTAATCTATAGTTGTATTCTCATTTAATTAAGGAAATTGGGTGAGAAAGTTGGGAAAATGGGGGAAAAGTTCTTCAGCCGAATTTCTAAGTTTTGATTGTGATTTAGACATCCGATTTGGATAATATTTGCACGAGTGAACTCGTGAGTGAACTCGTGAGTGAATGGGTGTTCATATTTGGTGACTTTTACCCGATTCCGAGACGTGGGACCGTGGAGGCTTTTTGAGTGAATTTCCAATTTCTTGCTTCAGATTAGATTTCAATAGCTATATTAGTTCCTTGTAGTTGTATTTATGTTATGTAATTGATTTCTTCTAGATTTGGGCCATTCGGAGTCGGATTTTCGTGGAAAGAGCATTGTTTCAGATTGATTTGAGCTAGATTCGAGGTAAATGGCTTGCCTAACCTTGTGGGGGGGGACTCCCCTTAAGATTTGTACTGTTGTTGATATATGAGCGTCATGTACATGAGGCGAAGAGTACGTACACGGGCTAATTGTTGTAAAAACCATGATTTCCACTAAGTAATAACCTGTTTTCCTTCTTATTTGAATCTTATCAGCATGTCTAGTATCCTGTTAGACTAAGATAGAATGCCTACTTGCCTTAACTGTTNCGTACACGGGCTAATTATTGTAAAACCCGATTTCGACTAAGTAATGACCGATTTTCCTTCTTACTTGAATCTTGTCAGCATGCGCATGATCCTGTTAGACTAAAATAGCATGCCTACTTGCCTTAACTATTTATCTGAACTACGTGCAACATGTTTAGTGAATTTACCTGTCTTTCCTTAACTTGTACTTAGTTGGATTGTAGGATTTGGTGTTGTAACTATTGAATTCTATTGTTTGGGTTGCATATTTACTTTGGGACTACAAAATGGTGTTCCGGGAGCTCCCTCTATTCCGCATATTTACGTTGGGACTACGGAACTGTATTCCGGGAGATCCCCCTGTCTTGCATATTTATTTTGGGACTACCGAACGGTATTCCAGGATTTCCCTCCGCACATTTACGTTTTGGACTACGAGACGGTATCTCGGGAGATCCCCTATTGTATTTCTGTGTACTGAGCTGTTGCCTTCTATGATTTCTTTCTTGTTAACCTTCAGTCTTTATTTTACTATAATATTTCATTCTTGCCTTGATTTATTATTTATATACCAGTAGGGGCCGGACCTGACCTCGTCACAACTCGATCGAGGTTAGGCTTGGTAGTTACTGTGTACCATTGTGGTGTACTCACGCCCTTTCCTGCACCTGTTTTTCATATGTTGATCCAGGTTCTTCTTACCAGCCTCGTTCATAGTTGCAGCCGCTGCTGCCAGAGACTTCAAGATATATCTGCCCGCACCCGCAGATCCTCGGAGTCCCCCTCTATCACCTTATGTTCATTTTTCCCTCATTTATATAGACAGTGATATATAGAACAGTTAGGACTCGTAGAAGTTTGTGACTTATGGTGTTCCGGGTCTTGGGAGTGTTTTGTACATTTTGGAAGATGATCAGCCGAGTGGCATCTCAACTGATTATTTTAATTTTCTATTACTGTTAGTCATTAATTTTCATGTTTCCATTTTTTCGTTTCCGCAAAGTGTTAGGCTTACCTAGTCATAGAGACTAGGTGCCGTCACGATAATTCACGGAGGGAGAATTTGGGTTGTGATAGTTAGGGAGATCTTTACCCTCCAATGTTTGGGCTACATATTTAGTTTGGGACTACAAAATGGTTTAACTGGCAGAAAAGACCCAAGTGTGAGGGTTTGAGTTCATTCTTCATTTTTGGACTTGAGAGCTCGGATATTGGCGATTCTTCGAGGGAGTTTCAGTAGGAGATTTTGGGTAATGATTCCTAACTTGATTTTTCTTGTATTTCATTAATCTATAGTTGTTTCTTCATTTAATTAAGGTAATTGGGTGAGAAAGTTTGGAAAATGGGGGAAAAGTTCTTTAGCCGCATTTCTAAGTTTTGATTAGGATTTAGATATCGGATTTGGATAATTTTTGTACGAGTGAACTTGTGAGTGAATGAGTGTTCATATTTGGTGACTTTTACCCGATTCCGAGACATGGGACCGAGGAGGCTTTTTGAGTGAATTTCCAATTATTTGCTTCAGATTATAATTCAGTAGCTAGATTAGATCCTTGTAGTTGCATTTGTGTTATGTAATTGATTTTGGCTAGATTTGGGCCATTCATAGTCGGATTTTCGTGGAAAGAGCATTGTTTCAGATTGATTTGAGCTAGATTCGAGGTAAGTGGCTTGCCTAACCTTGTGTGGGGGAACTCCCCTTAGGATTGGTACTTTGTTTGATATGATTGCGCCGTGTACGTGAGGTGACGAGTACATACACATGATAATTATTGAAAAACCTGATTTCTACTAAGTAATTACCGGTTTTCCTTCCTATTTGAATCTTATCAGCATGTGCATTATCTTGTTAGACTAAAATAGCATGCCTACCTGCCTTAACTGTTTATTTGAACTACGTGCAACATGTTTAGTGAATTTACCTGTCTTTCCTTAACTTGTACTTAGGTTGGATTGTGGATTTGGTGTTGTAACTATTGAATTCTATTGTTTGGCCTGCATATTTACTTTGGCACTACAGAACGGTATTCCGGGAGATCCCTCTATTACGCATATTTACTTTGGGACTACGAAACGGTATTCCGGGAGATCCCCCTGTCTTGCGTATTTACTTTGGGACTACGGAATGTTATTCCAGGAGATTCCCTTGCAGATTTACGTTTTGGACTACGAGACGGTATCTCCAGAGATCCCCTATTGTATTTCTATGTACTGAGCTGTTACCTTGTATGATTTATTATTTGTTAAATTTTAGTCTTTATTTTACTGCAATATTTCATTCTTGCCTTGCTTTATTATTTATATACTAGTAGGGCCATGACCTGACATCGTCACTACTCGACCGAGGTTGGACTTGGCACTTACTGGGTACCGTTGTGGTGTACTTACACCCTTTCCTGCACATGCTTTTCGTGTGTAGATCCAGGTTTTTCTTACCATCCTTGTTCATAGTTGCAGTCTCTGCTGCCGGAGACTTCAAGATATATTTTCCCTCACCCGCATATCCTCGGAGTCCCCCTCTATCACCTTATGTTCATTTTCCCCTCTTTTATATAGACAGTGATGTATAGAATAGTTAGGACTCGTAGACGTTTGTTACTTACGGTGTTCCGGGTTGTGGGAGTGTTTTGTACATTTTGGAAGTTGATCATTGTATATGCCGAGTGGCATCTCAACTGCTTATTTTAATTATCTATTACTGTTTGTCGTTAATTTTCATGTTTTCATTTTTGTTTCCGCAAAGTGTTAGGCTTACCTAGTCGTAGAGACTAGGTGCCGTCTCGACAATTCACGGAGGGAGAATTTGGGCCGTGATACTTAGGTAGCTCTTTACCTTCCAATGTGCGACTTTCTGATGCGAATTCGGGTCTGTCGGTCCCGATGCAAATATCTTCTCTGTTGGTTACCATAAAAATTGCACGGAACACCCTATTTGGTCGCCCACATTTAACCTATACCCATATTTTTAAAACTCTTTAACCTATACCCTAATTTTGACAATTTTAGACGCCTCTTCTTCTTCTTCTTCTTTTCCATATTTCTTCCCCCTCTTCTTTTCCTCTTCTTCTTTTCTCTCTCAAACACATGAGACTTTGTATAAGTATTATTGATTGGATATGAAGTATACAATTTTGTCTATTATTATTTCAATGGTGAATGGTCGAATTCTGAACTTTAATATAGAATTTGGCTTAAGTTATATTTTAAAGCCATCTGACTTCAAAGAAAGAGAGAACATAACTTCAGCTCTAAGAATGCTGAAGTTCAGTAAATATAAAACAAAATCTTTAGCTCCTAGAATGCTGAAGTACAACAAGTACAAAACAAAACTTCATCTCCTAGAATGTTGAAGTTCAGCAATTACACAACAAAAACTTTGCCAAAACATGCTGTAATTTTATTGAACTGAAGTTTGCCATTGAACTATGAACTGAAGTTTGCGTGATTGCCTTTGCAATTTAGGCCAAACTTCAGGCAAAAATATCTGAAGTTTTTCAAATACAATTATGAATTATAAAATCAAAGGTTAGTTTTCTGAAATGACTATTTTCTCTCTCGGTGCATGTTAGCTAAACCTGCGCCTACCATGGGTAAGAGAGCTCGTATTCCGTCTCAGAAAGTACTAATGGCGAATGAGGCAACTGATTCACAGAGTAACGCTCAACGAGGAACTAAAGGAAGGATAGCAACAACTGAGAATTGTGGAAGTAAACAATTGAGCCTTAATGTCAATGAAACAATACCAAATATTCCGGGAAAGGAGAAACTTAAGCAAATTGAAGCAATTCAAGTATGGAATTAAGTCCAGCAATCATAAACAAGCAGCAATCCAATGGTGCATGTGAGCAATAGAAGGAAGTCATGGGAAGATGAGATTGATGAGATGAATGAAGTGCATGGGAAGAAGAGCTCAGTGTGGGAAAACTTTGATATCACAAAAGTATCAAATGCTGGGTACAAATTGGAGTTTGTTCAACCAAAATCAACAGGTGAGTCTAATTTTGTTGAAATAGAGTTGGATGGCGTTCGTACAAAAATGTATTACTAGGGAAATGCTGTGATCTGCTATGTGCTTGGAGCTCACCCACCGTTTGTTGTAATTCAAGGATACATACATAGGCTGTGGGGAAAACATGGTATGGATAGGATAGCAAAGTTAAAAAATGGGGTAATTGTTGTACGATTTGACACTGCAATAGGAAAATAGGAGGTAATTAAGGGTGATATCTACCACTTTGACAACAAACCTCTCATTGTCAAAGCTTGGACACCTGATTTGGTGTTCACTCCTGAGGAGCTCCTTACAGTACCAATTTGTATCAAACCGCCAGCTTTGGACTTCAAATATTGGAGTCCAAAAGGGCTAAGTAAGATAGGGAGTCTGGTTGGTAAACCTCTAATGGTTGACCAAAACACAGAAAAGAGGATTGGTCTGAAATTTGCTCGACTATTAGTAGAGGTTGAAATGGATGCTAAATTACCTGATGTGGTGATGTTTAGGAATGGGAAGGGAAAGCTAATGGAACAAGAAGTTAGATATGATTGGAAGCCAACTCTGTGTACCCATCTCTTAAAGTATGGGCATGAAGAAGGTGTGTGCAGACTAAAGAAGAAAGCTCCAAAAAATGAGCAACTAAACAAATAATAGACAGCAGAAACTCAGGTGGAGAAGCAAGGTCAAGTGCAAAGTGAGAAGAATCATGAAGCTCAGAAAACAAATTTAAATACCATAAAGTTTATTGCAGGAAAGGAACTCTAGGAAAAACTAAGTAATATGTAGCAACATAGCAGGTGGTAACAAAGGAAAGGAATGCAGAACAAGGTTGGCAAACACCTAATAAATATGGCAAGACTGTGGTAAGGCAGAAGGAGCAAATGGAGAAATCCAATTCATTGCAGATTTTTAATGAACATGAGGGCCTCAATCTATCCAAGGAAGGGGGGGGGGGG
>ML254181.1:0-30880 GCA_005239495.1 Nicotiana undulata
ATTTCTGTACACTTGTGATTCCTTATTGGTAGTTGCACATTATATTGTTGATTGTTTATTATTCATCGCACGAGGGAACATGCCGTGCTGATTGTTTATTATTTATCACACGAGGGAACATGTTGTGTATATTGTTTATTATTTATCACACGAGGGGACATGCCGTGTTGATTGTTTATTATTTATCGCACGAGGGGACATGTCGTGCTTATTGTTTATTATTTATCACACGAGGGGACATGCCGTGATGATTGTTATTGTTTATCGCACGAGGGGACATGTCGCGCCGATGTGTTACTGTTTGATGCACGAGGGGACATTCTGTGCTGAGTGATTTGTGAGGTGATGCACGAGGAGACATGCCGTGCCTTGTGTTATTCATTATCTATTCTGAGGCGCTAAATTCCTGCTTTTACTGTTACATTTCAGTTGTTACCCTGTTCCACTATGCTAGTAATTGTTGCCCCTCTTATCCCTAGCATGTTTCTCCCCGTGTCTGTTTTTACTTGCTTATTTCCATCGATATTTTTCTGTTATTATATAGAATTGCACAGGTATGTATACATGTTGTCGGTCCTAGCCTCGTCACTACTTTGCCGAGGTTAGGCTCGGCACTTACTCAGTACATGGGGTCGGTTTTACTGATGCTACACCTGCACTTCTTTATGTTGTGCAGACTACGCAGCCGGACCCGGTGGTTGCTGACGATCGGAGCATTCCATCAGTTCCTACAGGAGACATCGAGGTAGACCCGCAGACGTTCGTGGGCCTTGGCGTCCCCTTCTACCCTTCACTTTCAGCTCTGTCTTATCTTATAGTTTCAAAGACAGTCATATGTACTTATTTTCAGACCACTGTATTTAGTAATCTCATAGACAGTTCGTGAGTATGTGACACCAGTTCTGGGTTATATTTATGGGTTTTACTTCGAAGCTTGCTATATTATTTTTGTAATTTGTTAACTTTCATATTTTTAATTATAGTTGCCCTTGTCATCCTGTTCATTTTAGTTGTTAATGAGTTTATTTAGTTCAAACGTTGGCTTGTCTAGCGGGTTCAATGTTAGACGCAGTCATGGACCGAAGGTGGGATTTTGGGTCGTGACAGCTGCACTTGTTGCAGAATAAGGGACTATTTTCGGGGTCATACATTGAGGATCCTCAACAGCATCTGAAGAATTTCCTGTCGATTTGCAAAACTCAGAGGCAGCCCAACGTCACTCAGGAAGCAATAAAACTGTTGTTGTTTCCATTCTCAGTGACAGGAGCAACCCAGACTTAGATAAACTCGCTCCCCATCAATTCCATTGCCACATGGGAGGAGTTAATTAAGAAGTTCGTGAAACAATTCCATCCACCCAACAAGACTGCTCAACAAATTGATGAAATCTTGAGCTTTAGACAGAAGCCAACGGAAACATTGCAAGAAACATGGGAACGATTGTTGATACCCAATTTTTTCTCAAACTATTTTTAATATTGCATATATACCTTCAAAATAAGGCTTTCATAGCAACTGGTATTTTTCTATAATTTTCCATATTTTTATTAATTTATCCAGTATTTTATTTCTAATAATTAATTATAAAACTGCATTACAAATGATTTCAAAAACATTTTTTCTTGACTTAATTTATTATTTTTGGTCCTATTAGATCAAATTATTTCATAATTAGCCAAATTGGCACTATTTCGCTATAATTGCAATAACTTTACAATTATAGCCTAATCATGTGTTTTATACTATTTTTATCCAGTAATTAGTCATTTGTATTTTTAAATATTAATAAATCATTTTAATTTAATTTATTAAGCATCAATTTTATTTTGTACAATTATTAGCTATTTTTAAATTATTTTAGTTAATTTTATGGGGTATTTAACAATTAGCCATTTTCTATTTAAATTCTAGCCTAATTAGACCGGACCCCTAACCCAACAGACCCAAGCCCAGTCTTTAAACCTACCTGGCCCAATCCCTCACCCAATCTGAACTGTTGATTAAATCTAATCAACGGTCCAGATCCCCCCTTACCAAATTAAGACCTAACGACTCCCCCCCCCCCCCTCCCCGTCTCTCATTCTCCCCCTCTCATTCACCCAGTCGTCTCTCTGAATTCTCTCATCTCTGTCTCTAGACGCTCCACCTGTTGAGCCCATGACCTCCCTTCTCCGGCCATCTCCTTGCCGGAATCCATGGTAGTCTCACCTCCTACCAGCCTTATGGCTCCCCCCTTGAATGTGTGTCACCTTTGAGGCTCGCAAGAGAACTAGAGGTGGTTCAACTCACCTCTTTGATCTCATGCCATTTTTCGGCCATCTATGGCCGTTTGAGTAAGATCTACCACTTTCCGGCTAAGACTGGTAATATCTTTGAGTTTTTCTTCTTCCTTTCTGGGTTCTGTTGGAAACCTTAACTCTGAACCCTCCGATTTATTTAGATCTGTAACAAATCAGTGTGTATTATGAGGTTTTTACATGTTTTCTTCAAAGATCTCCCTGTTTCTAAAACGATTTCTTCACTTCTAAAACTAGGGTTTCAAAATCTTTTACAAAAAAAACAGTTTCCTTTTAATTTCTCAGCATTATTTTATGATTTTATCATGATTAAATGTTATTTGAGCCTTTCTATTCTGTTTGAGTCATTTTTATTAAAAACCCTAAAGTTATATGTTCAATTTGTAAGTCCGAGTTATTTTTGTTACTTGTTCTAAGCATGGCTACTATTTTTGTGTATATTCTATGTGTTCCTGTGATTTCTTGCTCTATAATCATTGTTAGGCTTCTGATTCTCTCTCACTTGTGCCTAAACCATGTTTTTCTAACTAGTTTCCCTAATTACCTGCTATTTTCTGATATGAATCCCTAATTCCGTAATTAGGGTTTCTGATGTTTGCTTAATGTGTGTTCTTCTAGTATCGTTTTACCATTTGAATCTCTGTGATTAGTGCTTTATGGGTTTACACTACATTCTTTACTGATGCTTTTCTTTGGGTAATACTGGTTGCTTGATTTTTGAAGTATTTTCTTAAATATGTGATATTCTCCTTTAAGTGATACTTATTGCCTGATTTCGAGTATTTCTTTAGTTGTATGATATCTTCCTTAATTGATATTTGATTCCATGTGATTGGAACCTCATTCGAGGGATCTCTTACTGATTTCCAGGATTATACTATATCCAACCTTATTTTTATGAATAAATATGTTGTCAATTATTTTTATACACTTTCCTTAATTGATATATTCTATATTTAGTCCTAATCACATACTATATACTTTTACTACTCCTCATATGGTAAAATCAGTTCCTTAATTGACTCATTTCCTTGTTCATCATTGTTGTATCCGTTTGAACTATGACTCCTTAATCATAGGGAGTACTTACATTGATTGGATTCTGATTGTAATTTACTTCTATAATTATGCTGAACTTTACTTGTTACCATATTCTCTGCCTACTTTCAAAACTATATATACTATATTCTCTCATTAGCAGCAAACACGAACAGACTTTGTTCTAAAACCTCTCTCTCACACACACATTCTCTCTTGCTCTTCTTTCTGGTTGTTTGCTATTCGCAGTCGGCTGCTAGCCAAGACTGAGTATTGTACACTCTAGCTCTTCACTCTGTGCTTATTCTCTCTTAACTGGTATGTCTTCAGTTTAGTTTAAAGCCTCAAAAACAACATGTTTCTTTTGGTATTGCAATTCATCTTATTGCTACTATGTTTTTACTTGTGGTTCTGTTGTTTACCCTGTAATTAGCATGTCTATTTTTGCTTTACCAGAATGATTCTTAAAGCATACTCCCATCTTAGCCTCAGCATGTTTACTGCCCCCCTTTTGCATGTTTCAACATGACTCTGCTTTGCTTCTGTCTTCTTTGGTTCCTAGCATACTACAACAAGTACTATACGTTTCTTAGTCTTTGTGTAATCCTGAAACACATGCTATACCCACAACCCCCTTTTCTGAACCTGTATGTAACTCTGTATGTTGTCCCTACATGCTTCATATTTGTCCCCTACCCCTCAGTCCTTGCTTGTGATTGATGAACTGGTGTGGTTCTGGTTTCTTGTTCTATGTGCCATGTTTTGATCCTAAGATTGGTATTCTGATTATCCTACCCTCTTCCTTTTCAAAAACTATTTTTTCTCTAAGGAACTCTCTTACTGTTCTGCAAATTTATTTCAAACAAGCTGTTTCAAAAATTGTTCTTCAACTTAACCTTTTCAAAACTATATCAAACACTCTCACTCTACTCTTAGAAATCTAGGTTCTGCCCCTCTAATGTGTGACTGCTTTGGGATCCCTATGAGATCCCTCTGAACTCTGACACATTAGAGATGGCCCTTCCACACTGCACTTACTCGGTATGGTTATGAAAATCTGGGTGTGAGCACTGCCTGGGATCTCTTGAGGTCCTTAGGGAACTCTGACACACCTAGATTATATGAAAGACTGTGAACACTAATGGCATTGAGAAATTCTGGAAACTTTGGGCCTATCAGTAGGCTCCCTATAGTGTAACTTCTTCTTTTCTTTATTCATTTATGTAACAAATGGTCTGTAATAATTATTGTAAACAACTCTTGGGGATGGATAATGAAAGGGAAAGGGGTAACTATGCATGTTGTAGCTTGTTAAAGGGTAGAAACCATGCTCTTAGGTTTATACTCCCTATTTGCGCAATAGAAATCATGCCTAGGACCTATATGTTCCAGATCATGCATTAGAGATCATGTTACCTAGGCTTTATACTTACTGTCTCAGCATGTTCACTTTACTATCATATCACTTAGAAAATCTTGGGCTAGAATAAACGTGCTAAAATAATCGGTATCTTCTATAATTATGTTTCCTGCTGCCATGCACACTTAGAAATCTTGTTTTAGGATAAACCAAACAACACTAATGAACATGTCATTTTTACATCTTCTGAAATCATGTTTAAGCGTTGTAATGTTTGTGCATCTAGAAAATCCTGCTTAGGTTCTGCATATACATCATTCTGCTTCTTTGTGCATTAGATACCATGTCCTTAGCATTTCATTCATACCAGCTTAAACACACCTAGTCTAATTACTGATAAAAACCACTTCACTCAATTCTCGCAATCAACTGGTTATAATTCTGAGTTTTGAACACCTAGAACAACATGTTTAGGTAATATAATTCCAAACAGTCTCTCTCTTAATAATTCTGGTAACTGGTATATTGTCTCACACCTAGGCAAGTCTTAGGTGATTAACTTGTTTAAAACTGGAAATCTGCCTTCTCTATTTATGTTGCCTACCACTCAACAAGTTCTAAAATCAGTAGGCAAATTGATTAGGGCCTTTTCTGAGTGATTATAAAAACAAGTCTGCATATCTATTTATATTCTGGACACACCTAGACACCATGTTTTAGGATTCTGAATTTAAATACTGCCCTTAACTATGTTTGAGTCGTGCTGTCTATTTGCATTACTTGTGGAGGTAAACTTGAGCCTTTTTACCTGCTTTTTTTGTGTCCCCATTAATTGCAGTCCTATATGTTTTTTTCTGTCGCCTTAGCATTTTTCCTTTGAACCTAAGGGTCTGCCTAGAACTTCCCTTATAGGTAGAGGTCATAAACTCCTCCAAGACTATTAGGAAGGGACGGGTAATAACACGCAATAGAGGTCGTTGACCAACACTCGATGTAATAACCTTTATGGGGTGGGAAGGGTAGATATGGATATGATGACCGGTGTGCTACTACCACGTGTATCCCCTCTTTGAGGAGTGATTACCGGGTATTGTACTGATGTGATCCGTATGACAAACAACCTAGGATTCTCCCATATCCCTTTATATGCATGTTTAGACTATAACTCTTTTCAAAACCTTATTTAGACATTAAGTATTTTCCAAAAGTTTAGTAAAATATGTGTGCTTAGACTGTAAATCTTTCAAAACCCTTTACTTCTTTTAAACATTAATTGCCTATTTTCTACTTGCTAAAATTCACAAAGTTGTTTGGCCGGGAACCACAATTGTGGATTCTGAGGGGTGCCTGACACCTTCCCCTTAGAATAATTTTAAACCCTTACCCTGTCTCTGGTGACCAAATCTTGTTTGTAAATGACCCCAAATAGGTGCCCTAACGCACCTTAACTCGTTAGGTGGCTACTCTTCGAATCCTTGCATACCCCTTTCCCAAAAGGAAAACGAGTTGTCCCAATAATGTCAAAAACCCCGACCGACCCATAAGGAGTTAGAAAAAAAGGGGGTGCGATAGCATGGCGACTCTGCTGGGGATTTTAGGCTTTTACCATTTCAAACTACTTTGTGAATTTGTACCTCTCCCATTTCCCTTTATGTGCAATTAATTGTTTATTTCCTTCAAGCATTTAATTTTTCTCAAAAAAGCAAAACTGTCATGTTTTCTTGTTTCTTTTCTTTGTAATCACTTTTTAAATCATAAATATTGTATTTATTGCTTTCACAACGTGAAAATACATGACTACATGCCTTTATTGCTTATTTATTGCATAAATCATGATCAACATCATACTCCACTCGTGACAAAACAAATTCTATAGCAACGCTTGATGAGTGGTTGCGCCCTTCCTATTTACCACCCCTAAATTCGGAAAGGCTTATGTGCGGTAAAACTAGTCGATCAGCGGTGCAGTCGACGGTTCTGTGCCTTTCCCCCTTGAGTTGTCCGCTCAAGGGTACCAGTCTAATACCCTATAGAAACCTTACTCCGTTATGATGTTGCATGCATCATGGTCAAACCTAGCTAGGCTAATGTGTTGTCCGCACAATGGCCTTTAAGACAACCTTGTCCAAAGTCCACCGGGTTTTTATAAATCCCAACGAACATCATCACGTTATGTGCATTTATTTGGAGAACTAAATGCTTGTATACTAATCATAAATGTGAAATAGTCAAGCCTGGTGGGGTAAGGTCCTAATAATGTTTATCTTGCAGAAATATGAGGCATGAAGTCATTAGACTCGGCATGGCTGCCAACGTTCACCCAAAGCTTCTAAACTGGTGGGAGGACCTTCATTCTAGTGATAAGACACTTGTCAAGAAATACTTGGGTAACCTACCGTCTCTCCTAGACATTCAACCCAACAACATGTTGATCGAGGCCGCCACCTTATTCTGGGATAGCGAAAGAGCCGTCTTTTGTTTTGGGGACATTGAAATGACACCATTGCTAGAGGAAATAGGAGGACTGGCAGGATTAGTTTGGGAAACTCCTGGGTTGTTAATGCCTGAAAACCACACAGGCAAGGGTTTCTTGAAAATGGTGGGTCTGAAGAAGAATGCAGAGTTAGAGTGTCTGAAGAAGTCGTACATTCCTTTCAAGTATTTGTATGAAAGTTACGGTCACATCAAGTCATACCGTACCTATCATGACGAATTCCCCATAACATCTCGGGGACACATTCATCGTAAGGTATTCGTCTTCATTGTTTGCTTCCTGGGGTTGATCGTATTTCCAACAAAGAAAGAAAGGATCCACACTAGGCAGGCTATGGTAACCAAAACCTTGATGGAGGGAATTGATGGACAGACTTTCAGCATCATCCCTATGATTATCTCAGACATTTATCGAGCCTTAGAAAACTGTCAAAAGGGAGCTAAGCACTTCGAAGCTACAACTTGTTACTACAACTCTGGTTCTTAGAACATCTCCAAAAGGGCTAGTACCGGCAATACTTTCCGCGAAGGGCATGGGACGACCACATCGCTTTCCATCACCCAAAGCGAATGACATACATTCCCGACAGGTTTTCTCAGCCCGAGACTGCCAAAGAATGGGTAGAGTTCTTCGATAATCTGACTGAGGAGCAAGTACAATGGATGTTCGAGTGGTTTCCAACAGATGAATTCATCGTCAGGTCTATGGATGCACCATTCTTGGTGCTAATTTGTTTGAGAGGAACATATCCTTACGTCCGTCTCCGGGTTATGAGACAAGCAGGTAGGAAGAAAATTATACCAAGGGTTGACAAGATGAGCCATTTCCGAGCTGGCTTTCAGGATGATGATACTCCTCACAAGTGCCAAGCCTAAAACATGTGGCATTGTAAGATCATAATGTAAAAGGACATGATCGAACCAGACAGATATCATGCATGTTGTACACCTTTCTACTCAGGGTGGTTAGAAGATAACTGGGATGGTCTAGGCAGGCCAGGGTTCATCCGAGGCCACAGGATCATAGATGAAAAATCTGAAGCTCAAGTCAAGTATAATCGACTGCGCAAGAGGATCCGTGAATGCGATAACGAGCACTGTGAGATACACAAAACCAACAAAAGGTTGATTGAAGAATGTAAAGACATGGCCGTCCGTTCCAACAGAAAGCTGGAATACTTAAAGCGAGGCATAGTCGAGTTGGAGGGTAAGATCATCAAGAGGGTTGAAGACTGTCAAAAGGCTTAGGGGAACGAAGGTGGACATCTGGCCAGAGCATATCTACTGCTAGGACTTCGCGAGCTGGGGAACCTGTTAGAGGGAATCAAGGATGCCGAGTCTGGGGAAGGTCCTTCTAGGACCAAGTAGGATAGGATTTCTATTCGCTTTATCAATGTAATAAGGCCAACGGCCACTAGTGACTTTATTTCTTGTTTATTATTTTAGTATCGTTTTGGATTTGTCTATTTTTACATTAATGAAATGAGGCATTCCGCATTTAAGTTCCCCAAATCAATTTGTCGCTAGACCTACCTCGGGCAAAACGAGGCTCCCAAATTAGGACACGCTTTATAATCCTGCACTATGTGTTTAAATACCGCAATATTGTTTTTATATAATCCTCACTGACTTGGCTACCTTTTGTTTTTGCTTTTTGTTTTTCTTTCTTTTTATCATTCCCCTCCCCAAAGGTTGGTTTGTGCACTCTGGCATCATCATCATACTACACAAGATCCAGGGACCCTCCGCCTTCTCCTCCACCTAGTCCTCCAAAAGGCAAAGGCAAAGGCAAAATGAAAGATTCAAGAAACATCAGAAAAGAAAACACAATGCTGGTTGAACGAACAGAGGATCCTAACGATCAAGGTACTCAGGTTCAGAATGAGGCTATGACACAACTCGAGCAAATGTTGGTGAAGCTCCAAGGGGAGCTTGAGCAAATCCGAAATTTGGCGAACCTATCCTTCTCACTCAGTGTCCCTGATGTCACTCAGAATCCCATACCTCCTCAGAACACCCCGAAAAAGCAGAATCTTCCCAACACTCATCATCACATAACTCCACCGAAAATTCAAACTATCCCACCACAGCACCCAGCACAACACCTGTCACGCTCTGAGAAACACCCCGATAATCATCTCTGAATCGCAAAACTCCACAAATGACCACCTTTACACCCAAGCACCAGGCCATCACAACAACTCCATCTACGTGGAGACTATGCCATACTCCACCCAACCCATTTCATACACACCCGAATCCAGTTAGAAGGATTTCCTTATCAAGAATCTGACTGAGGAACTCAAAAAGCTAACCAACCGGTTTCAAGGCGTTGAGGGAAGCAAAGGAGTTGAAGGGCTGAACTACGAAGACCTTTGCATACAACTCGATGTCGTGTCGAACTGCCTGAGGGGTACAAACCTCCTAAGTTCGAAATGTTCGATGGTACAGGTGATCCGAGGGTCCATATGAGGACCTACTGTGATAAGTTGGTCGGAGTAGGGAAGGATGAAACGATTCGCATGAAGTTGTTCATGAGGAGCTTAACAGGAGATGCTTTGTCTTGGTACATCAGCCAATAACCCAGGAAATGGTCAAATTGGGTAAGCATGGCGTCCGACTTCATGGACCGGTTCAGATTTAATACAGAGAACGCGCCAGATGTGTTCTACATTCAGGATCTGAAGAAGAAGCCTACAGAAACTTTTCGCGAGTATGCTACTCGCTGGAGATATGAAGCTTCTAAGGTCAGGCTCGCTCTAGACAAAGAACAAATGAATAAGTTCTTTGTCTGAGCTCAAGATCCACAATACTATGAGCGGTTGATGGTGATCGAGAACCATAAGTTCTCTAATATTATCAAATTGGGTTAAAAAATTGAGGAAGGAATCAAAAGAGGTATGGTCACCAACTTTGAAGCCTTACAAGCTACAAATATGGCCCTACAGTCTGGTGGTGTGTCCAAGAAGAGGGATGTGGGAGCCGTGATGGTTGAACAGAGAACCAAATCCCCACTAAAATACCAAACATACCAAGCACCCTCGCCTACATACCAATCAGCACCTCCACCAACATATCAGTCATCTCGACCACACACCTATCAGCCGTAATCTCCCAGCTATTCCCAGCCCGCTCCTGTTTACCATGCCTATAATTCTCAGCCATCCCACTATCAGTCACCCCCTGCTCGCCAAAACTTCCCTACACCTCGGCCCAACTTTGATCACAGACCTCCTAAAAAATACACCGCCATTGCTGAACTTATCGACCAGTTGTATGAGAAACTTAAAGCAGCTGGTTATGTCACTCCCATCCTTGCTGCCAACCCAGAGAATCCCTCTCAATGGGTAAATCCAAACAAGTCATGTTCATACCACTCCGGCACGAAGGGACACATAATTGATGAATGCCACTCCCTAAAGGATAAGATACAGTCCTTGATCGACAACAAGATCATTGTAGCAAAGGAATCCACTCCCAATGTCCGCAACAATCCACTCCCAGACCATAAGGGTGGAGGCGTCAACATGATTGAGGTAGAAGAAGATTGGGACCCAGAGGGGTCGATTGGATTGATCATAGAAGGTGATGACCCAAAGAAGCCAGCAGTTACCCTTAATCCAATCACAGTCCAGATTCATCCATCTGGAGATGCTGAGGAAGCTATGTCAGTACCTTTGGAGTTCGAAGCAGCACTACCCGCATAGGCACCTACGCCGCTTGAGGTCGATCTTATGCCACTTGCGAATGCGCTTGTACCAATAGAGGTTGCGATTATGCCACCTGTTAAGGCACCTATTCCGTTCGAGGTAAAGATAGCTGCACCAATCACAGTGGCGATATCAACCACGCCACCTTTCTACACCAATGTTGTACCGTGGGATTATGTATCTAAGGCAAGAAAGAAAGGCAAAGTCAAGATAGAAGAATCTACTGCTGCACAGGGAATGACAAGGACCGGCAGGGTCTATTGATACGCTCAATTTACACCTTAAAAGAATGTAAGCGATCGTTGTCAAATATAGTAACCCAACAAGGTTGGGGTTGAATCCCACAGAGAACAATATGAGGGCGTTTAGGAATGCTAGAGAATTACACTTATCGTGCAGTGCCAAACAGATATGATTTTGGGTTTTTGATAATTTTTATAACTAAATGCGAAAATATAAACTAACCTAGAAAGCAATTAAAATGATCGAGGGCAACAAGTATCGATGCTTCGGGTGTTACACTCGAGTAACGATCCAATGTATTTAACGATTTTACAAATATGAGCGGGTAATGTTAATTAGCCACGGATAACATTTCTTAATTAGCTTTTCCCAAAGACTAACAAGACTTCCTAATTGAATTATCCCTAACCCAATTAGGAGATTAAGCACTTCCGAGTTTGGCTACAAGTAGTTCAATCCTATCCCTAGGTAGAATCTATAAAATGAGGGTTAAATCCTCAAGTTCTTGTTAATTAATCTTTCCCAACCCCAAATAATCTTTTCCAAAACTAATTCGGAGTTAATGGGCGAGTCCTAGGGTTAGCTAATCCCTTTGGAAACATTAAAGAACAAGAATAATTAAAATAACAAACACCCACTTCACAAATATATGAAAATCATTCAATACATAAGCACAACAAGGTATTTAATCCACACTTTAAACATGAATATTCCCATAAACCATATTCAAGTGTTGGAAAAATACTACACACTTAGATATTCAATACAAAACAAGGAAATGAAGAAATAAACATAAATGGGTAAGAAATCCTTAACCACAATGGTGAAATCTTCAAGACCCAAGTGTGTGTGCAAAGCCTTAGCTTCAAAACTTGTTCTTCTCTACTCAAAAAATATATTTACAAAACTGAAGAAAATGTCCAAAAATCGATCTCTCATAGATGCCTAAGATGTTGCCAAGGTATGCTTTTTATAGAGGGCCAAAAATTAGAGTGAAAAGTGGACAAAAACACCCCCGTCGGGCTGATATGCGATCGCATTCGTGCGTCGCATTTACAATGTAGCTTCAGGCATCAGATGGTGATGCGGCTCAAATGCGAACCGCATTTGTAAGCGATCGCATATTCGACCGCATTTCACTCATTAAACTTGACTCATCTTTCTGTTGCGGTATGCGATCTTCTGGGCTCGAAATGCGATTCGCATGTTGCATATGCGATCGCATTCGGCCATTGCTCCCCTCTTTTCTCTTCTTTACTCTCTTTTTGCTCAATTTCACTCCAATTTGACCTTAACCGCTTCATGGCATCATTTTCCTGCAAATAGAGCAATTATACACTAAAAACGACCTCAAGTTATCATTTAACAATACAAAATCTAATGAGAAAAGGCTAAAATGAGTGGTAAAATCACCACTCATCATCTATACACCAGAACACTTGGCTGAATCGAGAAAGAAAGCTTCCAACAGGCCACCCGTCATTGAGACCGGCCCAGACGATCTTTCGAGAAAGGTGCAAGCCAAAGAATACTCAGTCATCGAACAGTTGGACAAAATCCCAGCCCAGATATCCATTCTGTTATTGCTGCAGAATTCGGAGACGCACAGGAATGCTTTGATGAAAGTGTTGAGTGAAGCGTATGTGCCAAATAACATCACTAGTGGGGAAATGGCCAACATGGTGGGTCAAGTACTGGAAAGTCATAAAATCACTTTCCACGATGACGAGCTGCCGCCTGAAGGATTAAGTCATATTAAAGTACTGCACATCACTGTGCAATGTGAGGATTACTTCATCACCAGGATTCTGATCGACGGGGGATCCAGCCTTAACATCTATCTGTTGACGATGCTTAAGAAATTGGGCAAGGGATTGTACGAGATCAAAGAAGGGTCTATGAATGTGAAAGCTTTTGACAGTTCTCAGAGGTCAACCATCGGCGAAATCAGCCTTTGTCTGCAAATGGGGCCTTCGTGGTTCGAAGTTGATTTTCAGATGAAAGATATATCGGCATCCTACAATCTGCTACTAGGACGGCCATGGATACATGTCGCTAGGGCCGTGGCATCAACGCTACATCAGGTAGTGAAGTTTGAATGGAACCATCAAGAAGTAATCATCCACGGAGACGGAAGCAATCCTATTTACAGTCGCCAGACCATTCCGGTGGTCGAAGGTAGAGGAAGCTGGGAGGAGAAACCTACCACCACATTGAACGGGTCAACGCAATAGACAAAGAAAAATGGTGGGACAATAAAATTGCAAGCATGATGAACTGGAGAGGGTACGAGCCGGTTAAAGGGCTTGGCAAGAATCTCCAAGGGATCTCCAAACCGATACAGATCAAGCGTCGTGGCACCACTTTCGGTCTGGATACAGATATACATGGCAAGAATACAAGAACTGGTCGCCACTATGGCGCGATCCTTATTACCCATTGGAACAGCCAATACCACATCTGGATCAGACCTTTTAGCAGGCCGATGTTATATGGGGGTCAGAGGAAGAAGAAGCACTTGCAGCATTAAAAAATCTATTCCTGGAAAATGATGATATGGACTGTTGCGTCATTTTCGAGGAGGAGGGGGAGGAAGGCCCTTCCATCCAGACCGTGAGCAGAGGAGAATCTCTCAAGAATTAGACTATCAGAGCCGCCAGGGCCCGACGAGCCTCGGGGTAGCAAGGCTAAACAAGCATCGTTCATAGTCTTTTACTAAATGATTTTTTTTTCACATTTTTATTTCCACAATAAGATCTTCAATGTTCTAAAAAAATTTATTCAACTTATCAAAAGCACTTTTATGTTTTATGAATCAATATTTATTATCATCAATTTTCTCTCATTACTTTATCTATACAACATTACAATTACTTGTCTTGATGAACCGATGACTGTGACATGCAACGAGACAACGCAACAAATGGACATCGATTTAGAAGAAGAAGATGATATACCTGATGAAATTGTCAAAGAAGTCGAAAATTTTGAGAACACACCTAAGTCCAACTTGGATGAGACCGAGGTTGTCAACCTGGGAGATTCAGAGACCGTCAAGCGAACTCGTATCAACATTCATTTGTCGCCGTCAGAGAAGAAGGAATACACAGAATTTTTGAAAGAGTATGAGGACATATTTGCATGGTCGTATAATGACATGACTGGTCTGAGTACATCCATTGCTGCTCACAAATTACCAACCAATCCAATGTTCCCGTCGGTAAAACAAAAGCTTAGAAAGTTCAAGCCTGACATGAGTTTGAAAATCAAGGAAGAAGTCACCAAGCAAATCAACGCCAAGGTTCTCAGGGTTGTGGAATATCCA
The DNA here is from genome assembly GCA_005239495.1 of Nicotiana undulata. Classification (NCBI taxonomy): domain Eukaryota; kingdom Viridiplantae; phylum Streptophyta; class Magnoliopsida; order Solanales; family Solanaceae; genus Nicotiana; species Nicotiana undulata. Next base: position 14,467 of record ML254181.1, read on the forward strand.
ACATGGTTAGCCAACATCGTGCCAGTGCCCAAGAAGGATGGGGAGGTTAGAGTCTGTGTCGACTACCGGGAACTCAACCGGGCCAGTCTAAAAGACGACTTCCCTTTGTCAAACATACACATCTTGATTGACAACTGCGCCAAGCATGAATTACATTCATTCGTGGATTGCTTCGCTGGTTACCATCAGATATGGATGGATGAGGAAGATGCTGAGAAAATGGCTTTCATTATTCTCTAGGGAGTATACTGCTATAAGATGATGTCGTTCGACCTGAAGAATGTTGGGGCCACCTATATGAGAGCTATGACCACTATCTTCCACGATATGATACACAAGGAGATCGAAGTATATGTGGACGATGTTATTATAAAGTCTAAGAAAGCTACCCACTACATCGAAGATCTGAGAAAGTTCTTCAATAGGTTGCGAAAATACAATCTGAAACTAAACCCCGCAAAATGTGCATTCAGGGTTCCTGCTGGAAATTGCTCGGGTTCATTGTTAGCCGTAGAGGGATAGAATTGGATCCATCAAAGGTCAAAGCCATCCAAGAGTTACCGCCGCCAAAGAACAAGAAAGATGTGATGGGTTTCCTGGGACGTCTCAACTACATCAGCCGATTCATAGCACAGTCTACAGTTATATGTGAGCCGATCTTCAAGATGCTGAAGAAAGATGCCGCGACCAAATGTACCAATAATTTCCAAAAGGCCTTCAACAGAATTAAGGAATACCTGTCAACGCCGCCAGTCTTGGTACCACTTGAGCCAGGTAGACCTTTACTACTCTACCTCGCAGTATTAGACGGAGCTTTCAGCTGCGTTTTGGGGCAGCACGATGAAACAGGGAGAAAAGAACATGCCATTTATTATCTAAATAAGAAGTTCACTCCGTACGAAGCTCGGTATTCTCTATTGGAACGTACCTGTTGTGATTTAACTTGGGTAGCAAAGAAGCTGAGGCATTACTTCTGTGCCTACACAATATACCTCATATCAAGGATGGATCCCTTGAAATATATCTTGCAGAAACCCATTCCCACTGGCAAGCTGGCCAAGTGGCAAATCATGCTGAGTGAGTTTGACATTGTCTATGTGACTCAGAAGGAAGTCAAAGGACAAGCATTGGCAGACCATCTTGCTGAGAAACATGTAAATGGAGAATACGAACCCCTGAAAACGTATTGTCCTGATGAAGAGGTATCATCCATAGGAGAAGACATCGCAAAATCCTATGATGGTTGGAGAATGTTCTTCGATGGAGCAACAAATTTTAAAGGAGTCGTCATTGGAGCTGTCCTGATATCGGAAACTAGTCAACAATATCCGGTATCTGCCAAACTCAGGTTCCCCTGCACCAACAATATGGTGGAATATGAAGCCTGCATCTTAGGGCTCAACATGGCCATTGACATGAACGTTCAGGAGGTGCAAGTAATTGGTGACTCAGATCTGCTAATACACCAAGTACAAGGAGAATGGGCTACCAAGAATTCCAAGATACTTCCATATCTACACCATGTGCAGGAATTGAGAAAGAGGTTCATAAAGACGGAATTTCGGCACGTTCCCAGAAATTTAGAACGAGTTCGTTGATGCATTGGCCACTCTGTCATCCATGATACAGCATCCAGATGAGAACTTCACTGATCATATTCCAGTGAAGATCCATAGCCAGCCGTCATACTATGCCCATGTTGAGGAAGAAGCGGACGAAAAGTCGTGGTTCCACGACATCAAAGAGTATTTGGCAAAGGGAGAATACCCAGAACTTGCAAATCATGTTCAGAAACACACGCTTCGGAGATTGTCCAACAACTTCTTTCACAGTGGAGGAATCCTGTACAGGAGGACTCCCGATTTGGGATTACTGAGATGTGTTGATGCAAAGGAAGACTCTAAGCTACTTAAGGAGATACATGCTGGGACATGTGGCCCACATATGAATGGCTTTGTCTTAGCAAAGAAGATACTCAGGGGCGGTTACTTCTGGATGACCATGGAAACGGACTGCATCCAGTACGTCCGGAAATTCTACAGATGTCAGGTACATGCAAATATGATAAGGGTTCCTCCAAACGAGCTCAATGCAACAAGCTCACCTTGGTCGTTCGCCGCATGGGGAATGGATGTTATTGGACCGATCGAGCCTACCACCTCCAACGGACAAAGGTTCATCTTGGTAGAAATTGATTACTTCACTAAATGGGTCGAAGCAGCATCCTACAAAGCAGTGACTAAGAAAGTTATGGCAGACTTTGTCCGCGACCGTATTGTTTGCCGATTCGGAGTTCCAGAGTCAATCATCACTGACAACGGTTCCAATCTCAACAGTGACTTGATGAAAGCTATGTGCGAGACTTTCAAGATCAAACATAAGAATTCCACAGCCTACAGACCTCAGATGAACGGAGTTGTAGAAGCTGCTAACAAGAACATCAAGAAAATATTAAGGAAGATGATAGAAAAGCACAAGTAGTGGCATGAGAAGTTATCATTCGCGTTATTGGGATACTGCACCACAGTCTGCACGTCAACCGGGGAAACCCCTTATATGCTGGTTTATGGTACAGAAGTTTTCATTCCCGTTGAAGTAGAAATTCCTTCCTTAAGAATCATACAAGAAGCTGAGCTCAGCGATGCAGAGTGGGTAAAGAGTCGTTATGAGAAACTGGACCTCATAGACGGGAAAAGGATGAACTTAGTATGTCATGGGAAACTTTATCAGAATAGAATGTCTAGGGCTTCAACAAGAAAGTCAAGCCTAGATAGTTCACACCAGGGCAGCTGGTGTTGAAGAAGATCTTTCCGCATCAAGATGAAGCCAAAGGGAAATTCTCTCCCAATTGGCAAGGTCCATATATGGTTCACAGAGTATTGGCAGGAGGAGCACTTATACTTGCAGAGATAGACGGAGAAGTCTGGCCAAAGCCAATCAATTCAGATGCCGCCAAGCGATATTATGTATGATCTTTATGCTTTCTCAATGATGTAACAGAACTACGCCTGACCTGATTCCCGTTTAAGAGGAGATACGTAGGTAGCCCTATGGGTTTGGTCATAATTCAATAAAAAATTCATTTTCCCCCGCAATTGGAAACTGGGACAGAATTTTGAGGAGGACCCTCAAAATTCCGAAGCAAGTCCGGTTGATCGTCGCAGGTGCAACAGTCAGAAGCGTCAACCCATCAAACTGGGGTAGAATTTTGAGGGGGACCCTCAAAATTCCATAGCAGGAGAGGTTTCAATGTCTTGAACCGTGTTACGGTCGTCAATTCATCTAACTATTTTAAAATATATATACTATATCTTTACAAATCATGCATATTTACTCTTGAAAACAGCTTTGTTTAGCAAACGCTACCCCGATGATATGAACATGATCATCAGACCAAGTGTGCAAATCAAGTAATGCCAGCGGGGATACGAACCAACCTTCCCCATTTATAGAACTCACGATTTTTCTTTGGATGCGGGCACTAAGATTGAAGAAAACCAAATTTACTGTCCGCTCAAAGGACAAACATTGTTCAAAGATACGATTCTCAAAGTCGTCGCACTTGTCGACATTTATTATCAGCACAAACAAACAATGCTCCGCAGTCACAATGCTCACAATGATCACAATACCGCAATCTACTACCAGCTAAGAATCTTTACTGCCATTTATTTAATCTTGCATAAGGATACCTTTCTGCCTTCCGAGACTAAGCTTTGTCTCCATCTGCATGAGTTTAAGCTCTACCTCCATCTGCATAAGGCTACCTTTCTACCTTCCATTTGCATAAGGCTACATTTCTGCCTTCCGAGACTAAGCTTTGTCTCCATCTGCATGAGGTTAAGCTCTACCTCCATTTTCATAAGGCTACCTTTCTGCCTTCCGAGACTAAGCTCTGTCTCCATCTGCATGAGGTTAAGCTCTACCTCCATTTTCATAAGGCTACCTTTCTGCCTTCCGAGACTAAGCTCTGTCTCCATCTGCATGAGGCTAAGCTCTGCCTCCATTTTCATAAGGCTACCTTTATGCCTTCCCTTTGCATAAGGCTACCTTTCTTCCTTCCACTTGCATAAGGCTACCTTTTTGTCTTCCCCTTGCATAAAGCTACCTTTCTGCCTTCCGAGACTAAGCTCTGTCTCCATCTGCATGAGGTTAAGCTCTACCTCCATTTGCATAAGGCTACCTTTCTGCCTTCCGAGACTAAGCTCTGTCTCCATTTGCATAAGGCTACCTTTATGCCTTCCATTTGCACAAGGCTACCTTTCTGCCTTCCTACCTACATAAGGCTAAGCTCTGCCTCCAACATATTTTTTCATCGAGACTAAGCGTTATCTCTCAAGCACTGTTTTCTTCGCTTTTCTTTCGGGCTAAGCTCTGCCCTTCAATTCACAAGACTAAGTTATGTCCTGCCAGCATCATATTACTATATTATGGGCTGAAATATCACCAACCTGTCCAAAGGCGTCATCGTTCGGAGGCATCGTCTTCATGGCCCGAGAACACCATGTCATGACCTGAGGATCTCTCTCAATTTCGCATATCATTATTCAAAGGTGTCATCGATCAGAGGCACCATCTTAATGTCCCGAGAACATCATTTCATGGCCTGCAAATCCTTCATCAAACAACTCATGGCCCAAGACATCATGGTCTGAGGACGACGTCCTTAACCGTCCGAAGACAACATTCATGGTCCGACGGGAACCTGCATCATGTTTAAATTTACGCACAATATACTCCTATATTTTTTTACTTGCAGGTAACCCAGCAAGCGACGACTACCCTAGAAGGAGCGGTCCCGCTCCAGTTTTCCTAATCACTCCCGTAAACCGTTCACTCATCCAACCCTATATGTTGCGTCTGTTCTTGTGAAAACTTCATCGGTATACTTCGCCGATGACTCCTGAACTACGTACGGCCTAAATCTCTTCAAACCGTTTCGCTAGGTCAAAATTGGCCATCATATCTTTACCCGACAACTCTTTCATCCTTCCCCGGTAAAGAGGGGCAGCTGTTGATACCCAATTTTTCCTCAAACTATTTTAATTTTGAGTATATACCTTCAAAATCAGGTTTTCATATCAATTGTTATTTTTCTATAATTTTTCCATATTTTTATTAATTTATTCAATATTTTATTTCTAATAATTAATTATAAAACTGCATTACAAATGATTTCAAAAACATTTTTTCTTGACTTAATGTATTATTTTTGGTCCTATTAAGACCAAATTATTTTATAATTAGCCAAATTGGCACTCTTTGGCTATAATTGCAATAACTTTGTAATTATAGCTTAATCATGTGTTTTATACTATTTTTATCCAGTAATTATTCATTTGTATTTTTAAATACTAATCAATCATTTTAATTTAATTTATTAAGCATCAATTTCATTTTGTACAATTATTAGCTATTTTTAAATTATTTTAGTTAATTTTAATGGGGTATTTAACAATTAGCCATTTTCTATTTAAATTCTAGCCTAATTAGACCGGACCCCTAACCCAATCTAATTAACCCAACATACCCAAGCCCAGTCTTTACAACTACCCGGCTTAATCCCTCACCCAATCTGAACCGTTGATTAATTCTAATCAACGGTCCAGATCCCCCTTACCAAATTAAGACCTAACGACTACCCCCCCCCCCCCCCCTGAACGTGAGGCTCTCAAGCAAACCAGAGGCGGTTCAACTCACATCTTTGATCTCATTCCATTTTTTGGCCATCTATGGTCGTTCGAGTAAGATCTACCACTTTCTGGCTAAGACCGGTAATATCTTTGAGTTTTTCTTCTTCCTTTCTAGGTTCTGTTGGAAACTCTAACTCTGAACCCTCCTATTTCTTTAGATCTGTGTGTATTATGAGGTTTTTACATGTTTTCTTCAAAGATCTCCTTGTTTCTAAAATGATTTCTTCACTTCTAAAACTAAGGTTTCAAAATCTTTTACAAAAAAACAATTTCCTTTTAATTTCTCAGCATTATTTTATGATTTTATCATGATTAAATGTTATTTGAGCCTTTCTATTCTGTTTGAGTCATTTTTGTTTAAAAACCCTAAAGTTCTGGGTTCAATCTGTGAGTCCGAGTTATTTTTCCACCTGTTCTAAGCATGGCTACTGCTTCCGTGTATATTCTATGTGTTCCTGTGATTTCTTGCTCTATAATCACTGTTAGGCTTCTGATTCTCTGTCACTTATGCCTAAACCATGCTTGTCTAACTGGTTTCTCTAATTACCTGCTATTTTTGTATATGAATCCCTAATTTCGTAATTAGGGTTTCTGATGTTTGCTTAATGTGTGTTCTTCTAGTATCGTTTTACCATTTTGAATCTCTGTGATTAGTGCTTTATGGGTTTACACTACATTCTTTACTGATGCTTTTCTTTGGGTAATACTGGTTGCTTGATTTTCGAAGTATTTTCTTAAATATGTGATATTCTCCTTTGAGTGATATTGATTGCCTGATTTTGAGTATTTCTTTACTTGTATGATATCCTCCTTAATTGATAATTGATTCCATGTGATTGGAACCTCATTCGAGGGATCTCTTACTGATTTCCATGATTATACTATATCCTGCCTTATTTCTGTGAATAACTATATGATGTCAATTATTTTTATACACTTTCCTTAATTGATATATTTTGTATTTAGTCCTAATCACATGCTATATACTTTTACTACTCCTCATGTGGTAAAATCAGTTCCTTAATTGACTCATTTCCTTGTTCATCATTGTTGTATCCATTTGAAGTATGACTCCTTAATCATAGGGAGTACTTACATTGATTGGATTCTGATTGTAATTTACTTCTATAATTATGCTGAACTTTACTTGTTACCATATTCTCTGCCTACTTTCAAAACTATATATAGTCTATTCTCTCATTAGCAGCAAACACGAATAGACTTTGTTCTAAACCCTCTCTCACACACACACATTCTCTCTTGCTTTTCTTTCTGGTTGTTTGCTATTCTCAATCGGCTGCAAGCCAAGACTGAGTATTGTACACTCTAGCTCTTCACTCTGTGCTTATTCTCTCTTAACTGGTATGTCTTCAGTTTAGTTTAAAGCCTCAAAAACAACATGTTTCTTTTGGTATTGTAATTCATCTTATTTCTACTATGTTTTGACTTGTGGTTCTGTTGTTCACCCTGTAATTAGCATGTCTACTTTTGCTTTACCAGTATGATTGTTAAAGCATACTCCCATTTTAGCCTCAGCATGTTTACTGTCCCCCTTTTGAATGTTTCAACATGAATTTACTTTACTTCTGTCTTCTTTAGTTCCTAGCATACTACAGCATGTACTATATGTTACTTAGTCTCTGTGTAATCCTGAAACACATGCTATACCCACAACCCCCTTTTCTGAACCTGTATGTAACTATGTATGTTGTCCCTATGTGCTTTATATTTGTCCCCTAACCCTCAGTCCTTGCTTGTGATTGATGAACTAGTGTGGTTCTGGTTTCTTGTTCTATGTGTCATGTTTTGATCCTGAGATTGGTATTCTGATTATCCTACCCTCTTCCTTTTCAAAAACTGTTTTTTCCCTAAGAAACTCTCTCACTGTTCTGCAAATTTATTTCAAACAAGCTGTTTCAAAAACTGTTCTTCAACTTAACCTTTTCAAAACTATATCAAGCACTCTCACTCTACTCTTAGAAATCTAGGTTCTGCCCCTCTAATGTGTGACTGCTTTGGGATCCCTATGAGATCCCTTTGAACTTTGACACATTAGAGCTGGCCCTTCCATACTGCAGTTACTCAGTACATTTATGAAAATTTGGGTGTGAGCACTGCTCGGGATCCCTTGAGGTCCTTAGGGAACTCTGACACACCTAGATTATATGAAAGGCTGTGAACACTAACGGCATTGAGAAATTCTTGAGACTTTGGGCCTATCAGTAGGCTCCCTATAGTGTAACTTCTTCTTTTCTTTATTCATTTATGTAACAAATGGTCTGTAATAATTATTGTAAACAACTCTTGGGTATCGATGGTGAAAGGGAAGGGGGTAACTATGCATGTTGTAGCTTGTTAAAGGGTAGAAACCATGCTCTTAGGTTTATACTCCCTATTTTCACAATAGAAATCATGCCTAGGACCTATATGTTTCGGATCATGCATTAGAGATCATGTTACCTAGGCTTTATACTTACTGTCTCAGCATGTTCACTTTACTATCATATCACTTAGAAAATCTTGGGCTAGAATAAACGTGCTAAAATAATCGGTATCTTCTATAATCATGTTTTCTGCTGCCATGCACACCTAGAAATCCAGTTTTAGGATAAACAACACTAATGAACATGTCATTTTTACATCTTCTGAAATCATGTTTAAGCGCTGTAATGTTTGTGCATCTAGAAAATCCTGCTTAGGTTCTGCATATACATCATTCTGCATCTCTGTACATTAGATACCATGTCCTTAGGATTTCATTCATACCAGCTTAAACACACCTAGTCTAATTACTGATAAAAACAAGTTCACTCAATTCTCGCAACCAACTGGTAATAATTCTGAGTTCTGAACACCTAGAACAGCATGTTTAGGTAATATAATTCCAAACAATCTCTCTCTAAATAATTCTGGTAGCTGGTATACTGTCTCACACCTAGGCAAGCCTTAGGTGATTAATTTGTTTAAAACTGAAAATCTGCCTTCTCTATGTGTGCTGCCTACCACTCAACAAGTTCTAAAATCAGTAGGCAAACTGATTAGGGCCTTTTCTGAGTGATTATAAAAACAAGCCTGCATATCTGTTTATATTCTAGACTCACCTAGACACCATGTCTTAGGATTCTGAATTTAAATAATGTCCTTAACTGTGTTTGAGTCGTGTTGTCTATTTGCATTACTTGTGGAGGTAAACTTGAGCCTTTTTACCTGCTTTTTATGTGTTCCCATTAATTGCAGCCCTATATGTTTTTGTATGTCGCCTTAGAATTTTTCCTTTGAACCTAAGGGTCTGCCTAGAACTTCCCTTATATGTAGAGGTCCTAAACTCCTCCAGGACTATTAGGAAGGGACGGGTAACAACACGCAATAGAGGTCGTTCACCAACACTCGTTTTAATAACCTTTACGGGGTGGGAAGGGTAGATATGGATATGATGACCAGTGCGCTAATACCACGTTTAGCCCCTCTTTGAGGAGTGATTACCGGGTATTGTACTGATGTGATCCATATGACAAACAACCTAGGATTCTCCCCTATCCCTTTATATGCATGTTTAGACTATAACTCTTTTCAAAACCTTATTTAGATATTAAGTATTTTCCAAAACTTTAGTAACATATGTGTGCTTAAACTGCGAATCATTCAAAACCCCTTTACTTGTTTTAAACATTAATTGCCTATTTGGTACTTGCTAAAATTCACAAAGTTGATTGGCCGGGAACCACAGTTGTGGATTCTAAGGGGTGCCTAACACCTTCCCCTTAGAATAATTTCAAGCCCTTACCCTGTCTCTGGTTACCTAATCTTGTTTGTAAATGACCCTAAATAGGTTCCCTAACGCACCTTAACTCGTTAGGTGGCGACTCTTCGAATCCTTGCATACCCCTTTCCCAAAAGGGAAACGAGTTGTCCCAATAATGTCAAAAAACCCGACCGACCCGGAAGAAGTTGGAAAAAAGGGAGGTGCGACAACGATTTAAAGGGATGTTGGTTATATGTCCGCATCATGGTATTCCATAGCAGATGTTGGGGCAGCGTTTCTATATGGGTCTGGCAGACAGTGTGAAAGCAAATGTTGATGCTTCAGCTGGTGGAGCATTCTTGAGCAAAACTTGGAGAGAGAGTCAGATCCTGCTTGATAAAATGGCACAGAATTCGGGGTGGTCAACAAGGAATGCACCAATCACTCCAATAGTGCACTCAGTGGCCTTAGATCCATCAAACACTCTTGCTGAAAATATGGCCACCTTGATGACACAGATGAGCCTTCTCACTAAGAAGGTTGAGGAGTCAGGGAAGAAGCAGCAAGTACATTTTGTAGATACTACCAATGGGGGCTAATGCACATCTTTCATTAGTCATCCACTTGGTAATCAGTGGAATGCTGAAAACGATCATCATCACTACCCTGAAAACATGAATTATGTGTCAAATTATGGGGGCCAGCGACATGATGGACAGAATTGGGGCCAGCAAAATCAGCCATACAGGCCAGTTCAGCAGCAGCACAACAATGGAAACATGGGAGCCATGCGACCTCACGGTAATGTGGCGCCTTACCAAAGGCCACCGGGGTACAATAATCAGAATCAGAATCAGCAGCAAGCTTATCACCCCCCCCCCCTCAGCAACAACATGGTGGGAGGCAGGAAGATGGGTTCTCCAGACTTGAAGCAATGATGCAGCAAGTTATTGGGTCCACTGCAAAAATAAGTGAGAGAGTAGATGCACATGAGTCAGCTATTAAAATTATTGAAGTGCAAATAGTCCAGATCTCGATGTCATTGAATAATCGTCCTCATGGGACATTGCCCGCAGACACTCAGGTAAATCCCAAGGATCAGGGTCCAAAACAGATGATGGCAGTGAGTCTACGCAACGGCAGGGACTTAGACTTGGAGAAGGAAAGAGCTCGGAATAGCAGACAGGCTGAGACACTGGTACCAGTGCCTATTGAAATTGATAATTCAACAAAACTGACTGAGGTGACAGTGCAGCCTATTCAAGGAGAACCCAGCACACAGATCGAGGCTGAGAAAGAAGCTGAGACAGCTTAGGAACCGGTAATTGAGGTGGTGGCTGACAAAGAAAAATCCCAAATCACTGGGAAGAAGAGACCTCTAGCACTATTCCCACAGAGGCTGGCCAAGTACCAGAAAGATGAACAGTATAAAAAGTTCTTGGACATGTTGAAACAGATACAGGTAAGCATTCCTTTGATTGATGCTCTGAAGGAGATGTCTGGGATCGTGAGGCTAGCGCGGTCGCGCTAGTGGGCGTGCTAGGACCGCGCTAATGGGCTTTCATTCTGTCTCTGGCACCTGGACTAGCGCGGTCGCGCTAGTGAACGCGCTATGGCCCCGCTAGTAGATTAGTAGTCTGCCTCAACACTTTTCTTCCTTCTTTTCACACGCTAAAAACTCCAAGGGGCCTTTCTTCTTCAATTTGACTCCAAACACCATCCTAGGTCCTCATATGCACACTTTGCTCCTGCGAAACATAAAATCCACAATTAGAGCCATTTTAACATTATTTAACATTCCTAAGACAGTGAAGCATCATCAAGTAGGAGTATAAATATGCGCTAAACTATGTGAATCTAGCCTATTATCAAATACAATTGTGATTGTAAATTTATCTCCACATGTACCATGTTGAATAGATCTTCATTATCGTCTTGATCTAAACACGCATTGAATCTGTCTTCAACCTCGTTCAACCATTAACTCTGAACCATTGGCTCTAATACCACTTGTTGGGATCGAAATAACATGGTGCATGCGAAAACTAACAATACAAAGCTTGGTGGACGATAAATCATGACGACAAAAAGAAAAATGTACTAAGCTACATAATAGTTATAATGGTTTGGTCAATAGATCTACATATGATAAAACTAATATAAAAGAAGAAAAACTATCGAGAGAAATAAAATCTCCCCCTACACAAAACTCTTTAATGACTACATTGTGGATATTGTTTTGTTTGTGCTCTTGTGAGAAGTAGAGATCATTAATTTATGGATGTGCAAAACTTGTCTTCCAAGAAAAGGATAAGACATATTAAGGAGATTTAATCCTTTTAGGAGTCTTTTTCCATTCCTTCAAGAAACAGATTCCTAATAGATTTGAAATTCAGGGCAAAATCCTAACAAGGACAATAACACAAAACTATGCAAAACAACAATGTGAACACAACATAGACCGCTAACAAACCTAAACAAAACTCTATCAGACTATCCGGTACAAAGAGGGAAGAACTCACGACTACCCCCTAGCCTATCACTCTAATGTTCGACCTCCACATGTTCCTATCAAGAGCCATGTCCTCGAAAATCTGAAGTTGCACCATGTCCTGCCTGATCACCTCGCCCCAATACTTCTTAGGCCGCCCTCTGCCTCTTCTCGTACCTGCCAAAGTCAATCGCTCACACCTCCTAACTGGTGCATCTAGGCTTCTCCTCCGCACGTGTCCGAACCATCTAAGTTGCGCTTCTCACATCTTGTCGTCCACGGGAGCCACGCCCACCCTCTCCCGAATATCTTCATTCCTAATCTTATCCAACCTAGTGTGCCCACATATCCATCGCAACATCCTCATTTCTGCTACTTTCATCTTCTGTATATATGAATTCTTGACTGGCCAACACTCAGCTCCATACAACATGGCCGATCTAACCACCGCTCTATAGAACTTACCTTTGAGTTTCGGTGGCACATTCTTGCCACACAGGACTCCGGACGCTAACCTCCATTTCATCCACCACTCCCAATACGGTGCATAATATCCCCGTCGATCTCCCCATCTCCCTGGATAATTGACCCTAAGTACTTAAAACTTTCTCTCTTGAGGATGACCTATGAGTATTTCTGGTGTTGAAATGACATACAAAATATATGCAACTAATATAATTGTATACAAGTTGTATATAAATTATATGTAAATTGTAATTTTTAACCGAATTTCTGTACAAAAAAAAAATTATATTCAAGCTATAGATGAATTGTAGATTTGACCGGAATTGGTTAGAGAAAAAAAACTTTTGTTACGTTATGTGAATAGGAAAACTTAGACAAACCGAGTAAATAAGTGTAATATATAGGAAAAAGTTCCGTTACCTTTAGCTTAGTATGACTTTAAGAAGGATCATAGTAGGGTGAAAAATAGCTAGATTGTAAATATGCTGTTCAAAATCTGGTCCTACTCAGCATTTTCTATTTTCTTGGTGCTAAGGCTGTTTCTTATCCTCCACTATAACAGTAGTATGGTTACTCAAATATGCAGAAAATATTAAACAATCTCTTGTTTAGTTCAAACGCGGCTTCGGAAATTGAAAAGGAAAAAGTCAAGTAATGTTTTTTTTTCCGAACAAGGGAAAAATCTTAAGTAATTCCAACTAGTGACTAGTAAAGTCATTAAACATAAGGGATGTTTGGTCATGGCTTCACTTGCAAATACTAATTGTTATTTGCAATACTAGCATTTTCTACAGAGAGAATAATCTCAAACCAAGAGAAGAGCAAAATTTGAGAAATTTACACATCCAAAACAACTAAGTATACATTCTTCTCCAAAGGGAACTCTACCATCAAACAAAGATAGTACACAAGAAACAACCAAAACACCAATATACACCAAAAACACCACCATCTAGAACCAAATGCTGCATGTTTCAAAACTGTATTAACTAATAATTAAGCAAAGAATACTTTAATCTCAAAACAATTTTCCCTTTCTCAACACCGAGCTTTCCGCCTGTGACAATCCAATGACCTGGAGGATCTTGAGGTCCCTTGCTCATTTCTGTCATGTCAACAAACTTTGCCAACTTATTGCCTGTAAAATTCTCCCCTGTAATTGAACTTTCATTGTTATTCCCACTATCGGCCTGTTTCCTTAACTTATCATTTGGTGTATGGTCCCACAATGATCTCCTAATAGTGCAGCCCGGTAACCTTGAATACAACAGCCTCATATACAAAACATTTCTCGACCCAAAATTCCAGACCCCAAGCTGAGCTCCCGTGACTATGTATACACCAGACAGATCGCCTATAAATGTTTCAGGACTCTCAATGGGTGCACTACTCACATGTGAAAAGTTCTTCCATTTCACTGGCTCAAACCATCTACTATCTTGTTCTTCAGGACCCTGCCACTTTGGAGCGCCAATTGCTACATGACTTTCCCAGTATGGTTGTAGGATCCTAGGAAGAGAAGCGAGATGTTGAACATGGATGACTAGTCGATTACCCTTGGACCCTTCAAGATATAGCCGCATGCCAGTCACGGGTTTACGACCCACTGACACCTGTAGTGGTAGTGGATAAAGACCAAGATCAGAGGTCAGGCCATTAAATTATTCACTGTTACTATAACAAAAAGACGACGCCTGAGATATCTCAAAACGAGACTACCAGATTATTGGTGAGAAACTTCATGGAATAAACATGTAACGGCCAGAAAACCTTCTTAAATTTAGAAACAAAGACAGTAGCATACTTGTTCTTGACTAACGTACAGCTTTTGCCCCATCATGCTGAACTGAAGAGACGGACATAAAGGTTCCTTTCGTTGTTGGTTAGGAAGTCTGTCATGTACAGGGGCCCATACTCTTGGGACCTGAAACTCCAGGAAATATCTAAGCTCCTCAATTTGAGGTTTATCTGCAAAAGTTTATGCACTAGAATTACTAATCACCAACAAATAGGGCTGCTCATTACTTATATGTCTTAAATTGTTATAGTTTCTTACATTCAAGATAAAGACTTATGGCCCGTGCCAAATGATCCTTCCCTTTGGCCCCTTCAAGGAGAAGAGTGATTGGGTAAAACGACATCTCAATGACATCTGGCGAAGATCTAACAGTCTTTTCCCATTGAGTATGGCTTTGTTCAAGATCATCCCCTCCCCTTCTTCTGAAGATGACTGTAACATCCTGCATAAGATACATTCAAAACCTCGAGCTCATTTCAATATTCAGAAAACTTAGCAAAGTTTACACTGAAGATATACAGCCTGTTGTCGTCCAAAACAAAGAAAAAGAAAAGAAAGCCATCAACAGATTAATAAAAACATGCTAGGAGTAGCATCGACCTCCAAAGCAAATTGACACCAATACAATCTAAAATTGACAGTCAGAGACACACATACACACACACACACAGAGAACTCCCCCATTCTCCATCTCTTGCTTCAATGGTCTAGCTGGAGTAGAGTATGAATCGTGTGAGATTATTATCTAGTTTGAAGGAAAATTCTTGTCAAGTCAAATCTAGGGCAAAAAATTGGAAAAGCAGTTCATTCAATAGCTTCCTGGCGACTACATAGAGCTATGGCAGTATATCAGATTTTGACATGTCAAAGCAACAAATAATTTTTTAACCAAATTTCATGCTTCATTTTTAAAAAAGCAATGATAAAATTCAAAGGGAGTACTGTACAATTTCCGTAATAGTTAATGCCACCTCTATCCCATTTGATATGAATATTCTGATGAGAAGTTGGTCAATTCGTTAAATAGGCTTTCAGTTTTTAAAACTTGTGGAAATTATATAAATAGTTATTATGTGTTGACCTATGTCAAAAACTTTGGAAGGTTCAAAATTTGAAGTGTGTAACACAGTTGAGTTAGTGGGAGTATCGAATAGGCTTTGCAGCACTATGAACATTAAAAGAACAATTACAAGGCAAAACAATTAGTAAGGGATTATTTAGCCCTTTACATTTGATAAAGTATTAGTCCTCTAACATTTATCAGCTAACAGGCACCCTCTTGTATTGGAACAGATCACACACCATGAATTTGCCTCTGTATGTCATCCCCAGTGAAGCTTTCGAGATTTAGAAAGTTACAAAAAAGAAACCAACAAACAAGAAGGAAAAGGGAGGAAGGTCACAAACCTCTTTTCCATTTCCGGGAATATACGGCGCACTGTTGGGTTGGGGATATACCCCCTGATTATTGAAGAGCGATGGATCATTAGCCTGTTAAATTGAACAAAAGGAAAAGTCAAAAGACAAGCATTACAGTATATCTCAAAGGATGAAAAGGACTATAAACAAAACAACAATAAAGAAAGGTTTTAAGAGATTGAAACAAAGAAATAAATTGGAACTAGCCTTATCCTTGTATCTCAATAAACCTGAACTTGTAAGGCTTTCTGCGCGGGAGAACCTCTGATTTCCAACATCTTGAACATAGTTTTTTACTTCCACAGTGGACAGAGGTGATAATATATGCTGTTTAACATAAATTACATCTTTTCCGCCGATAGTTACAGATGTGATTACATGCGTCCCAAAATTTTCAATGAAGCTGTAAGACACAGGAGTAACCCTTGCATTAGATTATGATAGAAGCTCAAGAGAAAGGTATCTTACATCTCAACAATAGACAAAAACCACTTGTACAAAGAAATAATAAAGATTAATTCCTACCTTGCCAATGCTGGTGGATCCCATGACATAGGGACAGCTCTTTTAACATTTTCCTGTAAGACCAGTGGGGAGGTCATGAGTTCAAGCTTAGAAAGCGGCATGAAAAATCCATCCATACAAAGTGTCTTTGTAGTGGCAGCATCTACATGCTTTGAACCAGTGTAACTGAACACAACATTGAAGCTACCAAGAGGAGCATGGTCTGAAAGATTAGCCCTTTTATTAAAATACTCCACCATCTGCAATTAACAATAATAAAACACATTAGGGGGGGGGGGGGG
>ML254181.1:30995-41480 GCA_005239495.1 Nicotiana undulata
AAGTTTAGCAAACATGCATTCACCACAAGTATCAGTATCGACATATCAACAACATATGGAAGCATCACACTTATGACTTAACTATGTTTCAATCAGAAAGTTTGAAGGTACAGAGATGGGGTGTTGAAGATACCACTGTTGGTTTTTTTTAAAAGATAGTGGTATCAAGAGCTTCAGTGGTCTTAGGGGATCTGTGAGTTCTTCCACAGAACCATTTTCAAATCATTTTTAACCAATATCATTTTTTAAACCCATTTTCAATCATGGCAAGCCATAGTCTCTCTTTTAATGCCCCACAAACTTTTATTGGTGAAAACTATCAGATTTGGTCAGTGAAAATGAAATCATATCTTGAAGCCTATGATCTATAGGAAGTTGTAATGGAAGATAGACCATTACAACCCACTCCCTGCAAATCCTACCCTTACCCAAATTAGAAAACATTCAGAAGAGAAAACCAAAAACTACAAAGCTAAAACTGTGATTCAAAATTCAATTGCAGATTCAATTTTTTCTAAAATTATTGAATGTGAGACAGCAAAAGAAGCTAGAGAAAAACTTAAAAAGGAGTACCAAGGAAGTGATCGAGTAAAGACAAATGCAGATTTTAAATTTGAAAAGAGATTTTGAATCTCTTCGGATGCAAGAAGACGAAACTATCACTAGGTATTTTGATCGGATTTCTTCTATCGTTAATAGAATTAGGTTGCTTGACGAGGATTTTAAAGATGACAAAATAGTTCAAAAAATTCTTATGACGATTCCAGAGAGATTTGAATCCACATTTCCTCTCTAGAAGAGTCTAAAGATCTCTCTACCATCTCTGTTGCAGAATTAATAAGTGTTCTTCAAGCACAAGAACAAAGAAGAGCATTTAGACAAGAAGTAGTTACTGAAGGTGTTTTTTATGCACAAAACAAAAAAGAAAAGGTCAATTATCCTCTTTACAAATACTGCAAAAAGAAAACACACCTAGAAAAATTTTGCTGGTGAAGACATGATACAATATGTGGTATTTGTAAACAAACAGGCCATGTTACAAAAGTGTGCAAGTTCAAAGACGCTCAACACAACCCTCAAGCACAAACAGCAGAAGCAGTAATTGAGGAGGAGCAATTATTTTGGAGCAACTGAAATAAAAGAGTGTTGAAGATTTGCTTCAGTTACTGTTGCAATATTTTAGCATAATAAGTTACTTAGTTTTAGGATGAATCTACTTTTTGAATTTAAATATCTGATAGATTGTTTAGGTTTGTTGAGATATTTTAGTTTTTCTTTAATTCTAGTTATGCAGATTTTTTTGCATGTTATGTTCTCAAATTGGCTATTTAAAGCACTCTATGTTTAATAAAAAATTGATTGACATTTTCAATCAATACTTTAAATGTTTTTGCTGTCCTATCTTTAAATAAACCAACATGGGGCTTAGAAATAAAAATTCACAAAAAGAAATCCAAGAATTATGACGGTGATACAGAGATGAGAGGAGATCCAATTCTGGATATAGAATTCACGCGAAGAGAGCCAGCGACATTGATGGAAAAGTCAAGCACCAAATATGTGTATGTATGTGTTCTGTTTGTGGAAGTCAAGGACTTCTCTGCGAGTGTAGCTTACCCTTAAAAACCACGTTTTGGATCATGAGAATACATCATAGAAGTACCATCAGAGCATGTTCTCCTTCACTGAAAAATAAACAGATTAAGGTGATGTTCACATACTTCAGCATAGTAGCCTCAATATCCTTAATGATCATGTGGTAGCATGATGAGGCGTAATTATCCAGTCCCTTACAAATTGTTTATTTGGAACTTGACCACTGTATTAGCCTTTGCAGCATCTCGTTTAACTAAACAAATCTGATACAGAAATCTCCAAAGATAAGGTCATAGAAAGCTTCTAATATTTCATTTTTCTTAATGTTTATACTTTGGTAATGGTATTGATATTCCAATCATTGCACTGGTTTTCATGTAAGATAATTTTCACACATTTTACTTCATTGAATTGTTGTTTATTATTAAGGGAAAGGCACATCTTAATCGGTAGATATAGGCCAGGCGTTTTCTTGTAGCAAA
Organism: Nicotiana undulata; assembly: GCA_005239495.1. Classification (NCBI taxonomy): domain Eukaryota; kingdom Viridiplantae; phylum Streptophyta; class Magnoliopsida; order Solanales; family Solanaceae; genus Nicotiana; species Nicotiana undulata. The sequence goes on from ML254181.1 coordinate 33,074, forward strand.
AATTTAGTCCCAACTCTATCCTCACCCTTAAGTACATGAACTAAATATGAGTAGTCCCCTGTATAATGAATCTTGTAGACAATCAACCTTTAATTCCATTTTGCAAATCGCCACGTTGTTAGTTGCCCTATAGTACAAAAAGTTGATTTAGACCAAAGATGGTCATGTCTAGTTTAAACTATAGTCAATACATCTGAAAACGTAATCAAAGAAAGTGAAACAGCCACACTTGGTTCATCGCCACATTGTTGGTCGCCCTATGTACAACAAGTTGACTTTAGACCAAAGACGGTCATGTGTAGTTTAGACTATAATGAAAACATCTGCAACATATAATCATAGCCAGTGAAACAGCCAGATTTGATATTTCATTCATCACAGGCACCTCATGGACTCACAAGTTTGCTGTCCTCTGGTAACCATACCCACAACCCGCCCCGTGACCAATAACTGACCTTCTAACCGACACAACGTACATACCCCAACTGATATACTATGTAAACCTTTGTTTTATTATTGCTGGTTTAACTACCATGTGAAGAGATAACATCCTCACGTCCTCATAAAGAAGTTTACCATAATATCCACACTATTTAGCACGAGATTTTGAGTCTCGCGTGTTAAAGATTCTAGTGAAACACATAGGCTTTGATCTCTTTTTTTACGGCACCACATAAAGGGAGTCTGATTAAGAACATATCTTCCTTGGTTCATCTCAAACACGGGGCCTAAACAAGTGACTGCTTTCTCCTAAGATGTCTATTACTCCTACATAGAATAAAGACAGAAGCACATGCATACTGAAATTGCTCATGAACACCCTTAACTAACAATTGACCTAAACAAGTGGCTTCTTTCGCCTGAAATGTTTACGACACACAATAAAGATAGTAGCACATGCAAAACATGCATACAGAAAAATACACATAAGTACCATTCACGGACAACAGGTTCCAAGATGAGATAAATTTCCTTCCTCTAGAAAGCAAAAGGATAAAAGTTATAATCTATATACAACAGAAATCAAATTTCAACCATTCAATGTTGCATCAGCATGCAATAACGAGGCTACTTTTCCGAAACAATTAAATGGATGCAGTCCCTCATAGTTCAACATTTCCAACTTCAAACACGAGTTTACAATCTTGGAGCACTTGTTTTTAAGCAAATTAATTATTTGGTTCATTTCAAGTTTCAATTCGAAATCCAGAGGTAGCTACACAATTGACAAAAGAGTAAAATTAGTGCCATAGAGGAAACTTAACAACATTGCACATACCTCATTATAAGAGCAAACACTAGTGCCATCGCGACCACCGTGCTCTTGAAAGTTTTTAATATCCTTTGAGACATTTGGAAGGACAACATCATCATATAACCAAAGATCCCTTGTATGTTCTTCATTAATCTCTACAACCCTAGAACCAGCCACTCCCTTACAATAGAGCAACCTGGTATCATAGTTCACATCAAAGCCCCTACCAAGTGCATGCACTGCATTTACAGCAGTATGAAAAGCTGCTGCTTTATCCTCCATCACATCCCCTCTTCCTTCAAAATCCAAGAAAAACTCAAAAAACCCAATTCAACGAATTCTTCAACCCAAAAACCTTTCTATTGTGTTGAAATTAGCACAGAACATAGATAAATGTTTCAATCTTTTTCAAGATTAAACAGCCACCCCCTTTACCACAAAGCTGTAATCTTTACAACCCATATCTCAATTCTCAAAAAAGAATGAGTCAAGTCCAGGATTGACTAAAGAGAAATTACCAAGAAAAGATTTTTACCCAAAAATAGTCCAGTTTCACTCTTGATCTTGAATGTTACAAAGAGATTTCAGACTTCTGATGATCTAATACGTCTATGTCTATATATAACAACTTTACTGTATGTAGCACTTTGTGTCTTTGTTGTCTATTTTTTTCAGTATTCTAACATTTATGTCCGAAAAATAGGCATGGACTCTTCAGACTTTTTGTTACTGTCTTGTACTTGGGAAATGCTCTATTTTGTTACATGAGTTGTATATTTACTTTAAATCTGACCCGCTCATTTATTTCTTCTACAAAATGTTAATGTGATCGTACGGTTAAGAAATAGAAAGAGGGTGTACACGTGAGTGGACTTTGACTTGTGATATTCACATGGAGTGTGTCATCGTCGTATTTGAGGAAATCAGTAAAGGAAAAAAAAAAGTAAAAGCAAAAGTCTGTTTTCCTTTGTCTTACTCATCAATGAGGTTTACTCATCTTTAATTATTCTTTTATCTCGAAATTCAATTTTCACTTTTGTCTTTTTGAAACATAGATAAAGAAGGAAAATTGCAATTAATTAACGGTAAACATAAAAATAACTAATTATGATATAATTTATAGAGGATTATAAAATAATTGTGTTTTGGCAGAGCCGTGGGATCATGTACATACAAAATATGGGATTTTCCCAATGCGAATCAAATGAAAAAAGATTAAGAATATTTGTCCCATTTGGATAGTACAAGGATTTCAAATTTTATCAATTTCTCTTTTAGATTTATTTTTAAGAAAAGTTAATTGGAGCAATATTTTGTGATTGGATTTAATTTACATACCGTAAGTGTAAAGATTTTTCATAATATTATTTAGGTTAATCTATTATAGTGGGTTAATTATCAATATATACACTTAAGCTCTTTGTTCAAATTTTTCCGGTTTGAAACATGAACTTGATTTTACTTTGAAAAGTAGTAAAATACTCATCATAGCTGACCAAAATGAATCAGTTCGAATTTCCGGTTCTAAAAAGGGGATAATTGTATTTAATTTTGTTTTATGAACAGTTATTAGAGTTGACCAGACAATGTCAAAAGTAATAAGTTGGAGATGGAGTTTTAGGATTTTGTTTACTCCCTCCAACTCATTTAATAGCACTTTTCATGTCCATTAAAGAAAATTGTATACGATAAAAATCGAGGATACCCGATTTTATGGGCTCGAGAGTGAGCCAATATCAAAACAAGTTCGGGTTCGAAGAGCATGAAGATTAAGGGATCAAGATCGGGCTAAATCGACACTGAAGTATCAGAATCACGAGATATCCGCAATCGACCACCAATCTCGGAGAGAATCTCGGAACTGACAGAACCATTAACAGTTATTGATATCAATCATGTATTTTACTTCCAAAATTAAAGTTATACCTTATTTAGGATTCCTCTACTATATAAAGATTCATTTGTAATACATCATCATACACAAATTATCATCATACACAAATTATCATCTACACAACTACTGAGAAATACAAAGCACTCAGCTCTTTTATTCGCTCTCAATTCTTTATTGTTCTTATTGTTCGTATTATTCTTGTTGTTCTTACTGTTCTTGGCATTTTATCTTGAGCCTAATCCAGATCGAGGTCGATAACTTACAATTACACTGGTTTGATCCATTTCAATCGTTTAATTCCTTTATTTATTTATATATTTATCAATTGGCATTGAATTAGATCGTGTATCCTTATAACCACATTACAAGTTTAATTGTTACTCGTATTTCGAGGTAAACAGTTTGGCGCCCACCGTGGGGCTAAGGATAATAGTGATTGTTCAGTGCTAATTCTGACATAACACATTATTTTACGCATGTTTATTATCAAGAATTTTATTTTCAGGATAAATCATGTCAAACTCAAAAAACACTGCTACACATGGTGACAACGGTCTCGGACTCCACGGATAGAACGAGAATATTATCGCTCCAGGAATCAAGGTGCCACAAGTAGACCTCGGAGGAGCACCACCCGTCAACCCGGTCGATGTGAGTTCGCATGTTTCTTTGAATGCGGATTTAGGCGGGGACCTTGATGGAAGCGTACGCAGAGAGGGTCGAACTGGCGGCCGAGGTACTCCGGGCAGAGGAGACGAAGGTGTCAGTCTCCAAGTTATATTTGAAATGCTGCAACCAACAAAACGCCATTGCTCAGTTGCAAAACCAGCACATGGCGCCCAATAGGGTCGAACAAGAGGCCACTCGTCGTACCAAGCCAGTTCCTGAAAGATCAGGTGACAATACTTCGACAACCGACCCTGCTATAATGAGAATGCTCGAGGAGCTTACTAAGAGAATAGAATCAGGAGAAAAGAAAATCGAGGCCAACGACAAGAAGGTGGAAACCTATAACTCTCGAGTTGATCAGATACTGGGGGCACCACCGATCTTAAAAAGAATGGACTCCAAAAAGTTTGTGCAAAAACCATTCCCTCCAAGTGCGGCTCCGAAGCCCATCCCAAAGAAGTTCAGGATGCCCGATATACCTAAATACAACGGGACCTCGGACCCTAATGAGTACGTTACCTCTTATACGTGTGCCATAAAAGGAAATGATTTGGAAGATGATGAAAACGAGTCAATATTGCTGAAGAAGTTCGGAGAAGCCCTGTCGAATGGAGCTATGATTTGGTATCACAACTTTCCGCCGAATTCTATCGATTTGTTCGCCATGTTGGCAGATTCATTTGTAAAAGCACACGCTGGTGCAATAAAGGTTGCAACGAGAAAATCAGATCTCTTCAAAGTGAAGCAAATGGATAACGAGATGCTAAGAGAGTTCGTATCTCGATTCCAAATTAAACGTATGGAATTACCACCAGTTACCGACGATTGGGTTGTTCAAGCCTTCACCCAGGGATTAAACGAGCGGAGTTCGATCGCATCACGCTAACTGAATAAGAATTTAATAGATTACCCGGTTGTGACTTGGGCAGATGTTCACAACCAATATCAGTCGAAGATTAGAGTTGAGGACGACCAACTAGGAGCCCCCTCAGGTTCAGTGCATCCTAACCGGTCGACAGGTAAAAATCAAAGAGATGCTGACAGAGAATCGAGGCCAAATAAAGATCGGTATCTGCCATATGTTTCAGATACAAGGAATAACCATTCGGTACGCAATCCCGCCCGGAATGATCGATGGGGTGACCGAGGGAAAAACTCTCGGGGACTCATGAGCAAAACTAGTTTCGACAAATATGTTGATCCCACGGAAGCACCCCGATTATCGGAGTTCAATTTCAGTGTCGATGCGTCGCGGATTGTATCGGCCATCGGAAGGATCAAAGACACTAGGTGGCCCATACCTATACAAATGGATCCTTCTCAAAGAAATCCGAATCTAATTTGCAAATATCATGGCACACATGGTCATAGGACCGAAGACTGCACACGGTTAAGAGAGGAAGTAGCTCAGTTGTTCAACGAAGGCCATCTTCGGGAATTCCTCAGTGATCGAGCCAAAAATCACTTCAAGGAGAGAGACGCCAATAGAAAGAACGAGCAAGAAGAACCTCAACATGTTATCCATATGATCGCCGGCGGGGTCGACATCCCACAAGGCCCTATATTCAAACGCACTAAAGTATCGATCACAAGAGAGAAACGAACTCGAGACTATGTGCCCTAAGGCACTCTAACATTCAACGACGAAGAAATGGAAGGCCACTCTCATCCGCACAACGACGCCCTGGTAATTTCTATTTTGCTAAATAAAATTCAAGTTAAATGTGTTCTCGTAGATCTAGGTAGTTCGGCAAACATAATTAGATCAAGGGTCGTAGAGCAGCTCGTCCTGTTAGACCAGATGGTACCTGTACCTCGAGTCCTAAACGACTTCAACATGGCTAGTGAAACAACAAAAGGGTAAATAATCGTGCCAGTGAACATGGCCGAGATCATCCAAGACACAAAATTTCATGTCATTGAAGGCGACATGAGATACAATGCACTATTCGGAAGGCCATGGATCCATAACATGAGGGAAGCACCGTTGACCCTTCACCAAATGATGAAGTTCCCAACAGTGGATGGTGTGAAAACAGTTTATGGGGAACAACACGCTGCTAGGGAAATGTTTGCAGCCGACGAGGTGACACCTATACCAGCGCCTTCGACCTTAGAAAGTCGAGCACCAAAGATAAGCAAGCGGCCAAATAATAATCACCGTCCCTAGCCTCGACCGAATCATATCAACGGGTAATTAGAGAAGAAGAAGAGGATTTTCTCACTCCTCGAACTTTCGTCGTTTCCGAAGAATCATATGCAACCAAATCAACGGTTGAGGAGCTGGAACAGGTGAAACTGATCGAGTATCTACCCGAATGAAAGGTATACCTGGGAACGGGGTTAACCCCCGAGCTCAGGAAAAAACTCATTCAATTTCTTATTGACATGGATTGCTTTTCATGGTCCCATTTAGACATAACAGAAATCCCGTCTGAGATAACAACTCATCGATTGAGCCTGGATCCCAAGTTTAGACCGATAAAGAAAACAAGAAGGCCTCAGTCCAAGGTGAAGCACGCCTTCATAAAGGAGGAGGTAACCAAACTTCTTAAAATAGGGTCCATTCGGGAAGTAAAATATCCTGAGTGGTTAGCCAACGTAGTCGTAGTCCCCAAAAAGGGGAACAAACTTAGAATGTGTGTGGATTATAAGGACCTGAAGAAAGCATGTCTGAAAGACTCTTTTCCTTTTCCTAACATCGATCGAATGATTGATGCCACGGACGGCCACGAGATACTTAGTTTTCTCGATACCTATTCTAGGTACAACCAAATCCAGATGGACGCAGTAGACCAGGAAAAAACCTTTTTTATCACTAAGTATGGAACTTACTGCTATAATGTAATGTCGTTCGGGATAAAAAATGCAGGAGCTACGTATCAACGCCTAGTTAACAAGATGTTTGAAGAAGAGATAGGGAAATCAATGGAAGTGTTACACCCCATGTTTTCGTACGTGAGAGTACATCGTAAGTCAATTGATGTAAGCTCAGAAATAAGATTCTATTTGATGAAATATAAAGTATGTTAATCATGTTACGTTGGAGGTTACAAATATTTAAGATCATGAATAACGAGTACCAAGAGGGTTGGAAAGCTTAGAAGCTAAATCAATTGAAGAAAATAAGTTTCGTCGAAAGTCGACGAGTTTGGAATGTTACAACATCTACTTTAGGGTGAGACTATGGCTCATTACATGATAAGGAGGTTATTCTATGAGTTAATTTTTATCGTATGATAGTTTTGTTCTATGTTTTGAAGTCAAGCAAGTGGTGGAACAAAAGTTGGAAAAGGTCTTCACAAGTTACACTCATAATGTGCTTAACATTAGGTCAAATGTAACTGAGATTTTCTCCCGATATACTTCGAATTAGGGGATGATCTACCTACCAAACGGAATATCTATGAGTCTAGTTTCCAACGCATTAAACCTTTCATTGATACAACATAGTAGTAGAGAGATATTTGCAATTTTGCGAGACTGCGCAGACATCATAAGTGACAAGTATGTGGATCACTAGAGCTTTTTGAGCAATACATTTCATGTATTATATGAGGTCTTATTGGGACATATTATATACCAAATTGAAGGTCTTGGAATTTATTTTCAAACTCTCTTAACCGTTTATTCATACGACATCAGGATAAAAAGATATAAGCGTCGGAAGATGGACCAATCCTAGGGTGCCAAGCTAGCACCTCTTTGACTTTTCCAAACTTGATATATATAAATATTAGGTCGGCTTTATATTCATTATTAAGCATAAAACGACCAGAGAACACCCATAAACATAACCTCAATCTATCTACTAGGGTTTCAAAGAAGAATATCATCCCGAGCATGAAATCGAGAAGCAATAACATCAAAACGATCCCTACGACGTAAGTGTCATTATACTGCCTCTTCTTTTTCTTTGTAGTTAGAGTTTTGGAAGTTACTTCATGGTTAAAAAATCTCTAATATCTGTATTTAAGGGTTTAAATATCAAGGAATTTTGATAAATGTGTTTTCTAATAGTTAGAACTCACGGGACGGTGATCGGAAGCCGTGAGTTCGAGTTATTTGACTTGTAGCGGGCTGTTTTGTGTTGCTGTTGGGCTTCATGTTTTACTACTATTTTGTGGAGTTTTGGAGGAGTAAGGGTGTGGATAAACACCATATAGATGTAGGGTTGTGAGTTGGTCGTTCGTTGTAACATTTCCGGGTCGTTTGACACGACTACGGTGGTCGTCTTATGTTTGAAGTGATTAGGTTGTGTGTGGACTATTTTGGGAGGCTCAATATGTTTATTATTGATGTTGTTTGGGCTGTTAGGTGATTGTTTTGACTTGTGTGAAGTCATATAAATAGGGGAGGTGCTGTTCGTTTCATCGTAAAATAGGTTGTGGTCGATACATAATAGTTATGACGCTTAAACGATAACGATAGTGTCGTTTCTCTTTGTAGATTAAGGAGCTGTGACATTTGCGTAGCTTGAGGTTGGGACAGTATATACACGGTATGTGAGGCTATTCCTTTTCTTTTTTTGCACGACTCTGATTGTACGTAATGCAATGAACGAGCTTCCAAAGATACTCTACTCTTAG
>ML254182.1:1650-54224 GCA_005239495.1 Nicotiana undulata
GAGGTAAGTGTCTTGCCTAACTTTGGTGAGAGAATAAGTATTATTTGCTATGTGCTAAGTGATTATCATGTTCATTGCATAGGTGAGGTGACGAGTACCTATGCAATGTGTGTCAAGCATGCCCGTGAGTCTATTTTGATAGAAATTGCAGTATTTCTTCCATGTTTAGCATATTATGAGATTGTCTTTACTTGGTAATTTATTCTGGATTGAAAGTACTGGCTGTTGAGTTTGAGAAGTGTTGATACGAACGATAATAAAAGTGTAGAGTATGCGATTGAGGCGATTGGTTATAGCTGAGACCCTTGCCGGGCATTTATTGAGTTATTAAATTGATGTTTTCCCCTTGCCGGGTGTTTTGAACTGTTAATTTCCACTATGCTGTACTCCTTGCCATCTTATCTATTATTGTTTCGTGAGGAAGAGTGTAAAAGCACGAAGGGTGATGCCGTGCCATGACATTTGATTACATTGCATAGTGAGGAAGAGTGTAAAGCACGAAGGGTGATGCCGTGCCATGATTTTATTGATTATAAGCACGAAGGTAAATGCCGTGCCATGATTTTATTGATTATACGCACGAAGGTAAATGCCGTGCCATGATTCATTGTACATTGCATTGTGAGGAAGAGAGTAAAAGCACGAAGGGTGATGCCGTGCCATGATATTTGATTACATTGCATTGTGAGGAAGAGAGTAAAAGCACGAAGGGTGATGCCGTGCCATTGGTTACATTTCTGGTACTTGTACTTGTTTCGTTGGCCATTGTGTTAGATTGTCTCCCTTGTTTACTTCTATCTGTCAATTTGACTGCTTCATTTCACTTGTTCCCCTTTACTGCTCCCGTATCCCTTACTTGTCTGCTTATCTCTTGCCTTGTATTATCCCTGTTACCTGCTGTAGAATAGGACAGGTTATCGTTATTGTCAAGTCTAGCCTCGTCACTACTTCGGCCGAGGTTAGGCTCGGCACTTACTCAGTACATGGGGTCGGTTGTACTGATGCTACACTGCACTTCTTAATGTTGTGCAGATCCCGCATCCGGACCCAGTGGACCGCATTGAGGGAGTCACCTTCAGTCCACCCAGAGCTTCAAGGTATACCCGCTGGCGTTCGTGGGCCTTGGTGTCTCTCCTGCATTTGGATTCCTTATTGTCTTACTTTTTCTCCTAGTTTCAAGACAATTATATATTTCTTTTCAGACTCTGTATTTAGCACTCAGTTTAGATAGTTCGTGTGGTTGTGACACCCCGATTTTGGGATGTGGCGATGTTATTGTCTTTATTCTTTCATTATGCGTTTTTGAAGTATTATTATTTTTCTGCTGTAAAAGTTTTGAGGTAATTTGGGATGTTTCAGTAAAGGTAGAAAGTAAATGAATTCGAGATATTCCAGTAAAGCTTTGAAGGTTAATGGATTTAATACCGTTTCATTGTTTTATCGAGGTCAAAATGTTGTGTACGTTGGCTTGCCTAGCGGGTTCAACGTTAGACGCAGTCACGGCCTGAAAGGTGAGATTTCGGGTCGTGACAATTATAGAGAGGTGAAAAATCATACGAGAGTTATTTCTTTTGAGTGTATAGTGATTTTGGAGTATTTTACTTGGTATCATAAAGTATAAAATCTTGCTAGTAAAATCAGTTTCTCATCTCAGGCCATGGTTTTTCCTTTATTAGAAGAGTTTTTCACGTAAATATCTCGATGTTCTTGTTTCTCTTATTATTGCCGCTAGTTACTGTATTGTAATAATTCCCATTTAGTACGATTTTTATACTTGAATATTATTTCTGTGGAGGTTATTTTCCAACAATTAGTATCAGAGTACATGTTCTGCTCATTCACATAATTTTTTTTTATGGTCGATTTTACTCCATGACAAAAAAATATCCGAGTTAAAGTGACAAAATTCAGTGGTAATGATGGGTTCTCCATATGACAAAGAAGGATGAAAGATCTACTCATCAAACAAGATGACAAAGAGACAAAGTCCGAAATTATGAAAATTGAGGATTGGGCAGCCATGGAAAAGAAGTCGGCAAGTTCAATCAGATTGTACTTGTTAGATGAAATGCTCAATAATATTGACGACGAAAATAATGCAAATGGTATTTGTAAAAGACTAGAAAGTATATACATGTTCAAATTCCTAACAAACAAGTTGTTTTTTAGAAAGAAAATTTATGCTATTCATATGAGTGAAGGTACAAATTTCTTGCCCCATTTAAATATGTTTAGTGGATTAGTCATGCAACTGAAAAATTTCGAAGAAACAATTAGTAAAGTAAATTAGGCCATCTTGCTTATAAACTCATTTTCATCTTCCTATGATAACTTGGTAATAATGATCCTGCACGATAGAGAAACCACTGAGTTAAAGAAGGTCACATCAACAATCCTACTCAATGATAGATGAGGAAGAAGCCTCAAAATCAAGGACATGCTGTTATCATGAAAAATAGAGGAAGACGTCTTTATAGAGCTTTGAGTAGTCGTGATACATCCAAAGGTTGTGGAAACTCCAGGAACCTATCAAAAGGTAGAAATTACTACGGTTACGGTCAATCAGGTAACTTTAAATGAGTTTTCCCAAAGAAAGGTCGTGGCGAGAGGAATGCCAGAAGAATGATGATAATACAACTACTATAGTGCACAATGATTGAAAAGGAGGAACATATGCACTTAACAAGCTAAGAGTCAAAATAGGTGGTTGACACATCAGCATCCTACCATGCCAAATCGGTAAGAGAATTCTTCTGTAGGTACAAAGCAGGAGACGTTAGGACGATCAAGATGAAAAATACCAATCACTCAAAGATTGTGGGGATTGGTGACATTTGTATCAAGATAAATGTCGGATGCACATTAGTTCTAAAAGATGTGTTACTCGTACCAGATCTGCGGATAAGTTTGATTGCAGGGATCACTCTAGATCAAGGTGGGGTACAAGAATCACTACATCAATAGAAAATGGAGACTCTCCAAATGATCATTTGTAATCTCTAAAAGAGTAGCTCCACACGTTGCACAAGACAACCACTAAGATATGTAAAGGTGGATTACATGCGACTGTAGCCGACACACCTACTGATCACCGGAGATTAGACCATATGAGCGAGAAGGGATTGCAGATCCTAGCCAAGAAGTCACTTATATTCTTTGCAAAAGGTACAACCATGAATCCCTGTGATTATCGTTTATTTGGAAACAACATAGGGTATCGTTTCAATCAACTCATGGAAGAAAATCGAATACATTTAGTTTAGTATATTCTGATGTTTGTGGTCCAATGAAGGTAGAATCAATTAGAGGTAACAAATTTTTTTTTCATAATTATTGATGATGCTTTACGAAAATTATGAATTTATTTCTTGAGAACAAAGGACTAGGTATTTCAAATTTTCCATAAATTCCATAATCTGCTGGAAAGGGAGACACGTCAAAAATTAAAGCGTCTCAGGACAGATAATAGAGGAGAGTATAGTTCAAAGGAGTTTGACGACAACTTCTCGAGACATAAAGGTTCCTGGAAACCCGCAACATAATGGTTTAGCTTGTCACGACTCAGTTTGGTTATTCCTTTTTAACATTTAAAAACTCAAATTTCCTTAAATACACCGTATAGAAGTAAAATCTCATGGAATCGTACATACTACTTTCCCAATATTACCAAGGGTGAATAATACATAAATCACGATGATAGTAATAATAAGTACAACGACACATGACCGTTAATAGCCCCCAAAACCCGGTGCCATAAGTGCATAAGCAATCTAGGGAATATACAAAACTACTACAACTATTGTCTGAAGTAAAATATATAGAAACAATAAATAAGGTAGAGTTTGACACCGGCATTGCAGATCAAAGCACGTCAAGCAACTTACCACTCAGTCTCTATGAAAGTGTGTTTATGCGCCCATGATAACCATTGGAAGTACCTGCCTTAGTACCTGCATAATCAGCCCGTAAAGCTTAGCCTTGAGTTGGACTGCGGTATAGAAGTATAGAGTGAGTACGTAAAATAACGCATACCCAGTAAGTATCCAATGTAACCTCGAAGAAGTAGGGACGAGGGATCAATTTAGCATTTACTAGTGGTCAAATAGCAAAACAAAATACATAAAGTAGACATGGAGGATGTACAACCAGTAGCAACAAAATAAATAAATATTAATAGCAAACCTCCAACATGGATAAATATAAAGTCACTACAATGTCATAACTGGCCTCGAAGGCAAGAAATCAGCTGATACCAAAATCAAATCAAATCTCAAATATTAAGCATGTGTCTATCGAGGCGAACGACCCAATCCCATAGGAAGAGTGGTACTCAGTACTGTCGAGGCGAACGGCCTGACCCATAAGAATAGTGATACACAGTATCACCGAGGCAAACAACCTGATTCCATGATAATAGTATTACCATAGTGCTGAAGTGAACGGCCCGATCCCATAAGAGTAATTTACAAAACTGCCAATAGGAACAACCTGATCCTATTAGAGTAGAGAAACTGCCTCACTCGCGAAAGTACATGCGTGTCAAGAAGACACAGATCTATTATTCATCAAATATTCTATAATTTTTCAAAGTAAGAGGATCAATCAATATTTTATCCTAACCTCAATCTCAGTCATAAATTAAGGAAATCAAATACACAGGGGTAAATACAACTAGCACAATTAAGACATGATGTGAATCTAAGTCTACCCTGACATAACATAAATATAGTTATGCACAGACTCTCGTCATCTCGTGCATACGTAACTCTCACAACGATTAGAAAAAAATAAATATACCAAAGGGTATAATTCACTCTTACAAAATTAGGAAAGAGACTTACCTCGCTTCCAAGTTCACTATTCAACTCTTAATCTCACTAGAAATCACCAAACATCGCCAAGTGATCTAAAACTAGTTAAAAGTCATATAAACTAATCAATATATGCTCAAAAGTGCAAAATTTAACTATTAAACTAATTTCCCAACCAAATTTTGGAAGTCCATAAAAGTCATCCCCGAGCCACGTGCCCTGATATCAGAAATTTTCAAAGATAAATGCTACCCATGACATTCCCAACTCAAATATATAGTTTATTCCCAATTCCATAATGAATCTCGTTGTCAAATACCATTCTTACCATACCTTAGTTTTGCAACCAAATCCCATTATTTTTACTAATTTAGGGATAATACATAATAATCCCATTGGGTTTGTACACAAGTTCCAGTTGCACCCTTTAAAAGTGCGGGTGCCCTATGACCCCATGCATTTGTCAGAACTTTGATAAATACCAAATTTTTGGATGACGTGACACTTGGTGTGTTTGATACTCGATGACAACGCGTAAACCCTAAAAAATATCATTTTCATTATGTATTTCTTTTTCTTTTTTCTCCTTTTCTCGTTCTTTCTTTTTCTTTTCTTTTTATTTTTCTTGTTTATTCTTCTTCTATCCGCCATTACCATTTACCATCACTTTAAACAACATTCATCAGCAACTTTCACAATAACTCTTCCCTTTTCTATTCTCTTTTCTCTCCTTCTTTCCTTTTTTTCTTGTTCTTTTTTGATAACAAACTTTAAGACCCAATATATAAAATGGGTCTGCAAGACTCAAATGTGCTTTTTTGGGTGGAAATTTTTCTTTGTCTTTGAGAAGATCTGACATGGAGGTGAGGTTAACAAGAATTTTTTGTTGAATGAAAGTAAAAATATGGCTTGTTTCATTTTATTTCTTGTTTTATTGGTTCAAATGGTTGAATAACAAGGTACCAAGTTTCTTATCCTTACCAGCATCATTATTTTCATCAATGGCTGTGCCAAAAAGTTTGGTAGTCGAGACAGGGCATAAGTGTAACGATCCGACTGGTCGTTTTGAGCATTTGCACTCGCTCGGTAGTTCGGGGGCACAAATAGCTCCGTATAATATATTAGGACCTGTGTACAAAGTTAGAGTTCATTACAAGTTGATTTGATATGTCTTTGCACTAGATTTTGGAAGTCGGAAGTTCATTAAGTTTGATTTGAGGTGCGTTTCATCGTTTCAATATTGTTATCCGTTATTTGAGGCCTCGAGTAAGTCCGTGTTATATTATGGGAATTTTTGGTATGTTCGTACGGGGTCCCAAGGGGATCGGGTGAGTTTCGGATAGGTTTGAGTTGTGTTGCGCTCAATTTTTTTTATGTTTCGACGTCGTTTTTCAAGCATAAATGACATCATATTTAACAAGTGAGCTTTGGTTTCTATTTGATTGAAGCATCAGATCCGTATCATAATTACGGACCCGTAGAAAAAAGAATCATTGAATTTGGACATCAGATAAGGACTTTATGGTCATTTTATTAAGAATTGAGTTGCTAGATTTTTTTCAAATTAATTCCAAAATTGCCATTGACCTCGTATTTAAAAATCTGCACATTTCCAAATATTGAAACCAACATATCTCTTTCTTTATAAGGTCAAATGGAGTTATTCAAAAAGCCTATCTTGATAGAAATTTTACAAAGAATCCATTGGAGGAATCAAAAGCAAGTTTTGGGATCATTTGGCACGCAAAGCGAGGCAGAACAACTGGACAAAATACTTAATATCGAATGTTTGTTCATTTGGTCATATTTAGAGTTGGGGAGCTCAGAGTTGGATAATTTTTGGAGGAGAGTTTCACCATATGTATTGAGATACGTGTTATATACTCGATTTTGGTTATGTTTCATGAATCTATCTTCGTTTTTGACATTTGATTGATGATTTTAAAGTGAAATTTGGAGGTTTTGTCTAAAATTTTATATAGTGAATTTTGAGTTTTGAACAACGATTTAGAGTCAAATTTGAGTGAAACTAGTATGGTTAGACTCGTAATTGAATTGGTTGTCGGATTTTATGAGTTTTGTCGGGTTCGGAGGTGCGAGCCCGGGTTGGATGTTTGGACCGATTTTGGGATTTTGATTAAATATTGGACCTTTATGGATTTGATTTATTTCCTTTAGCATTGTTCGATTTATTTGATTGCTTTTTGGTTAGTTTCGAGCCTTTCGGAGGTTGAAACGTGCGAGATGGCATTTTTGGAGCATTGCTTGGCTTGCTCGACATTGGAATTGGCTCGTTCGAGGTAACTAATGCTTCTAAACTTGGTGCTGAGGGTATGAAATCCCGAATTACGTTTTATGTCATTGGTGTTGAGGTGAGGCACATACTAGGTGACGGGCGTGTGGGTGTGCACCGTGTAAATTATAATTTAGTTATTTCTGTGGTACTGTGTAGTTACCTGATCTTACCTGTAACCACAAAACTTCTACGTTCTTGAGCTATTGAGCTGTGATCCATGTTAGAAACTATGTCTAGGCTACATGCTTATCTTGTTGGGACCCATAGAGGTCATTTCTGCTGTTGAATTATCTGCTTTCATTGCTTTACACACGCAATCATACGCATTCATATGCATATTATATCTCAGTCTCTGTACCATTTCTTGACACATCATATCATCATTTTGGACTAGTTTCATGGTTTTGTGAGCCCGAGAGACTCGAGAGATTGATGGATGAGTGAGGCTGAGGGCCTGAGTGCGAGTGATATTATGGGATCGGACTGCACGTCGCAACATGTTATATTGATTATATTATGGGATTGGGCTGCATGCCGCAATAGGTTATATTGATTTGTTCCATGATTGGCTTGATATAGCGCTTGGGCTGAAGGAGCCCCTCCGGAGTTTGTACACACCCCAAGTGAGTGCAGTTGATTATATTGAGGGATGTATCTTCCCTGGACATTGATCTTGTCCTAAGCATTTATATACCTGGGGATGGATCTTCCCTACGGGCTAGATTTCTCCCTACTCAGCACTGACTGACTGTTGGTCAGCTGATGTCTATATTCCGGGATGGATCTTCCCTGGGCCGGATTAGCCATATATATAGTAATGAGTGGTTGAGCATAATGAGTGAAAAGTATGAGGCAGTGAGATTAAGTACTCTGAGAGTGTGAGTACATGAGTTCATCTCTAAGATACATGACATTGACATGCACACATGACATACATGCATATAGATGCATTTTCCTCATGGTGTACGGTATCACGTCATTCATGAATTTTCACACGTATTGATATGTGGGCATAGAGAGGTATTTCACACTTGCTATCTGGAAAGAAAACAAAACATCTTATTTATTGTGGAAAGGATTTTTGGAAAAATTAAATTTTTGAAGCTACTTCATATTTTTCGACCTTTTCGGTTAAGGATTTGGTTTTTCACTGATATATTTGAAAAGCAGAACTATTTTTGGGAATTATGAATAAGCTGAGCATTTTAAATTCCGAGTTACTTCTTTTAGTACTTGCCTTGCATTGTTATGAACTGTTGTTGGTTATTGGTGTTGGATCCGACCTACTAAGGTTAGGTTTGTTACTTATTGAGTACATGAGGTCGGTTATACTCATACTACACTTTTGCACCTTGCGTGCAGATATTGGCTACGGACGTTGCTGAGATCGGGGAGAGATGGATTTGAAGATGTACCTGCGTTCCGGTTGTAGCTGCCTCTTGTTTATGGTAGCCTTAGAATATATAAATCTTTTTATGTACTTTTCGAATAGATGATGTAATTAATTATACCAACTTTGTAAACTCTATTCTTAGAAGCTCATGATTTGTACTACCAGTACTTGGGGAATGTATCATATTCAAATATTTCGTTACTTAATTGCTTTATTAATTATTATTGAAATTAGTTAGTGGTTAAATTGGCTTACCTAGCGAGTTGGGTTAGGTTCCATCACGATTGGATGGATTTTAGGTCGTGATAGTAGGACATATGCTTGCCATTACCGGACATATATTCTACAGGTGAAATTCCTTCATAAATGGAAATTTCTTAGAGAGAAGTCGAAAATTAGTACAATTATTTCCTATAAAAGAAATCTTCCAATCGGAGACTTAAACCAAAAGAATCTTGGCTTAGCAAAAATAGAGTTCCGCCGATGGAAGTCTCCGACAAGGAAAAATTGAGTTAGTTGGAGAAGGTGCCAAAAAAGGCAATATAAAATGATAAAATGTTAAAGTGAAAATAATGAAGACAAATTAAAATAATATAAAAGAAATGTCGTGGCACAACCTAATTGGTACATGTCATCCAATGATTTCTTTGAAACTGGTGGTGATCTCAAAAGGTGGTATTTATTATAATTCAAATAAAGCTAGGGGGGTTATAGGACCCCCGCAAAATATAAGGGTGCATATGGAAAAGTGAGACAACTTCAATGGAATAATTATGTATTATCCTACTAATTTACATGTAAAAATCCACCAATAATCTTTGTATTTAACTCAAACAAGGGTAGAATTTACTTACCTTGTGATGCTTGATGAAAATCCTCTCAAAAGAGCTCCCACAACTGGCCAACGAAGTGAAAATGAGTGAAAATGAGCCAAGTCCTGTATTAAAAATCAAGTCTGCCCAGGCCCGTTCTTCTTGGGATCGCAGAAAAAGCCTCGCGATCGCGAATGCCGATTTCTCCCAACTGCCCAGGTACTCTTCGCATTTGCGACCTCATGGTCACGTTCACGATGACCAACTGACTCTGCCCTTTGCATTCCACCAGTCGCGTTCGCGAAGTCTAACAACCTACCACCCTCGCGCCTCTCCTGCCTTCTTCGAGTTCGCGATTGGGCCTCCAAGTTCGCGAAGAGTATCCATGTCCGCCTTCGCGTTCGCGAACCATTCTTCGCGTTCACGAAGAGAAATCAGCTTCCCCTCCAAAATTCCTTCTCCTCGATCGCGGGAAACCCTTCACAATTGCGAAGCAAACCAACATACCAACACAACAACAATTTTCAGCCAACTTTAACTTGCTTTCGGTGGTCTGAAACATACCCGAGCCACCCAGGACCCCGTCCACATGTACCAACAGTCCGTAAATATACTACAGACTTACTCAAAGCCTCTAAACACATTAAATAACACCGGAACTACGAATCACACTTCAAAACCCAATTAATCAACTTCTAAGCTTCAAACTCATTTCAACCAACTCCGGACGCGACCAAAACATACTTAGACAAATCGAAATGACGCTAAAGTTTACGCACAAGTCATAAATCACAATACAAACCTATTACATGGCTCAAAATCTCAAATGGACATTGATAACACCAAATTCCACTTCAAGTCAAACTTAAGAAATACTAAAACCTTCAAAATGCCAACTTTCAATAATAAGCGCCGGAATGCTCCCGGTCTGCCCGAATCTCGATCCGAACATACACCCAATTCCAAAATATACGAATATATTGTAACCTTAAAATCTTGATTTTGAGGTTATTTACTCAAATGTTGATTCAATTCAAACTTGGCCACACTAGTCCACTGTTATGGAACTAAGTGTTCCGAATTAAACCCAATCCCATTCAAATCCAAATCAACCATCCTCGCAAGTCATAAAATAGTAAAAGCACATACGAAAAAGTCTTAAATAGGTCAATGAGGATATATAAATTAAAATGACCGGTCGAGTCATTACATAGCTGAAAGGGTGAATCACACTATTATAAAAAAGTGAGAACTATGCTCAAAATGGCAAAATGACCTATGTCCTTTTAGGGTGAAGCAACTTGCATAGCCTGTTACCCGGTTAACCGAAGTCCATCAGTTCTATTAGAGTTTGACTTTCCGGGGAAAGTCTAGACCAACAAAAAGGTGTCCCACTCCCATCTGAAAGTGTTTGGACGTAAAACTTTTGAGCATGTGCCGAAAGAGCATAGGAGGAAGCTGGATAGCAAAGTTACTCCTTGTATCTTTATCGGTTATGGAGATGAAGAGTTCGTCTATAGATGTTGGGGCCCATAAAAGAAGAAGATCATTAGAAGCAGAGATGTGAACTTCAGAGAAGATGTGGTCGAGATTTATGGTAATCAATCAACAAAGACAAAAAATGATAATGGTACATTTACTAACTTTGTTACCGCTCCCATTGTACCTGTATGTAATCTTTCCGGAGGTCATGAAGAATGGCACACAAAAAGTGTAGATGAAGAGGTTGCTAAGCAGGGGAGCACCTGAGTCCATAAGAGGAAGAAGAAGAGGAGTAACAATAACAAGAATAAGGACAACAACCTTTGAGAAGATATAAAAAGTAAAGGTAGAGTCCATGAGGTATCCTTCTTCAAAGTATTATGTCCTCGTCACTGATAAGGGGAGCAAAGAGTTTCAAGGAGGTGTTGTCTCATCCAGAACAAATCCAATGAATAAAAGTCATGCAAGAAGAGATGATTTTTTTTTACAGAAGAATGGCACGTATGAACTGGTTGAACTTCCAAAAGTTAAAAGATCACTCAAGTATAAGTGGGTCTTTAAGCTCAAGAAAGGCGTAAACGGCAAGCTAGTCAGATACGAAGCCCGATCAGTGATAATAGGTTTCGAATATAAGAAAGATATTGATTTTGATGAAATTTTCTCACATGTTATCAAAATGGCTTCTATTCGAATAATTTTGAGTTTGGTAGTTAGTTTAGATCTTGAAGAGGAGCAATTGGACATGAAAACTGCATTTTCTACATGGAGATTTGGAAGAAGAGACTTATATAGAGCAGCCAAATGGTTTTAAAGTAAAGGCGAAGAAATATATAGTATGCATATTGAAAAAGAGTCTTTATGAGTTGAATAAGCGCCAAGGCAGTGGTACAAGAAGTTTGACTCATTAATGAGAAGTCAAACACACATAAAGAGTTTTTTAGATCTTTGTGTATACTATAAGAAATTTTCTGACAATAACTTTATTATCTTGTTATTGTATGTAGATGACAGGTTGATTGTAGGACAAGACAAGAAGTTGATTTCCTAGTTGAAGAAAGATTTATCCAAGTCATTTGACATGAAAAACTTGGGTTCGGTATGATAAATTCTAGGAATGCAGATTGCCCGAGATAGGACAAATAGAAGGTTGTTGTTGTTAGAACATAAGTACATTGAACGTGTACTTAAACGCTTCAACATGATGTGTGCTAAATCAGTTAGCACCCATGCTGCCGGTCCTATGAAGTTGAGTAAGAGAATGTGTCATACAACAACGGAAGATAAAGAAAACATGGCTAAAGTTCCATATCCTCTACTGTCGGGAGTTTGATGTATGCAATGGTATGTACCAAACCTAATATTTCTCATGTTGTCGGTGTTCTTAGCAGGTTTCTTGAATAATTACGGGAAATAACATTGGGAAGCGTGAAGTGGATACTCAGGTACCTAAAAGGAACCTAAGATGAATCCTTTTTTTTGGCAGATAAAATTCCTGTCTTGAAGAGTTAACAGATGCTGATATGGCAGGCGATACTGATAATAAAAAATCCACTAATGGATATCTATTTACTTTTTAAGGAGGAGCCATATCATGGCAGTCTAAATTACAAATGTGCATTGCACTTCAACAACTTAAGCAAAGTATATTGCCGCTAAAAAATCCGGCGAGGAGATTGTATGGCCTAAATGTTTTCTCAAGAGCTTGAATTCCATAAAAAAGAATATTTTTTTTTATTGTGGCAGTAAAAGTACAATAGACTTGAGCAAGAACTCTATATACTACGTAAGAACAAAGAATATCAAGGTGAGATATCATTGGATTCATGAGCAAGCGAAGAACAAATATTTGTAGGTCAAGAAGATTCACACAAGTGAAAATCCTATGGATATATTGACCAAGATAATACCAAGAGACAAGTTCGAGCTATGCACATAACTGATCGACATGAACTATATATGAAAAACTAGAGATATCACCTTCAGGTGCATGGGATTGGAGGGAGAGCTTTGATGGGACCATCCCATGCCCATGTGAAAGGAAGAAAACTTCCTTTGTATTTGAAATGTCAAGCCAATTAAGCGCATAATAAGGACGATTTTTACGGTAGATCATTTTTTTTGTTTTACAATGTGGTATTTGACTGTTTCCATTAACATAACATCACTGATGACATCAATAAAACTATAAATAAATGTCTTTTATCTTCGTTGAAGACACATCAAAAAGAGAAAGTAAGAGAATAATTCACAGAGTAAGAGGAAATATACTCTGTGAGGAAAAATAGAGAGTTTTAGCAATATTAAAGTGACGTGAAAAAATAAAAAGAGGGTTGTTTCTTTTGAGTGTGTAGTGATTTTGGAGTATTTTACTCGATACCATAAATTATAAAATCATTGTCATAGTGAAATAATTTGCTTCCCTTGAGATGTAGTTTTTCCATTATCCAGAAGGGTTTTTCATGTAGAAATCTCGGTGTCCTTCTTTCTCTTATTATTGTCGTTAGTTACTATATTTTAATAATTAACATTTATTATAGACGTAAATGTTATTCTGTGGGGGTTAGTTTCTCAAAACCACCCAATTTTATGCCTATCCCAGTCCAAATATTGGCCCTTAAGGTTTTAAGGAAACCCCAAGTTTTGAAGAAGACGCCAAAGTTCCATTAAATCATTGTTTTCACATAAACCAAACATCAAACTAGTTCAGTCCACTCTTGGATCTCAAAAATTACATAGCCCAATTGCTTCCATTGTTTGCTTCTTTTTCTTGAGAGATTTGGATGAAATCTACTACGAAGATATGTTTTATATATATTGCACGATGAATCACTAAAGGGATTATTATACTTTAATATATTGCAAATCTGAGTTTTGGTTCTCTCTGTCATCAATGAGTTTTTGTAATAACCTGACTGGTCGTTTTGAGAATTGTAGCGGGTTTCCCTAATTAATTTCTTCTTTTATGTTAATTTATGTTTATGTAACTTACTGGGGTGGTTGGTTTGGTTTCAGGTGAGTTTCAGAGTGAATTGGGACACTTAGTATCAAGGTTAGAAGCTTAAGTTGAAGAAGTTTACCGTGGTTTTACTTTTGTGTAGACGACTCCGGAATTGAGTTTTGATGATTCTGATAGCTTCGTATGGTAATTTTAGAATTGGTCCTATGTCTAGATGTTGATTCAGAGGTCCGTTGGCTGATTTGGTGCTTTTTGGAGAAAGTTGCAAAGTTGAAGGTTTGAAAGGTTGATAGAATTGACCGAGGGTTAGCTTTATTGATATCAGGCTCGGATTGTAATTCTGAGATTTGGTATAGGTCTTTTGTGTCATTTGGGACTTGCATGAATTATTTGAGCTCATTCAGAGTTGGTTTGATATGATTCGCATTAGTTTTAGAAGTTGAATGTTCATTGGTTTAATAAACTTGAATCGGGGGTGCGATTTATAGATTTGATGTTGGTGGATGTGATTTTAGGCCTGATAAGTGGGGATTTTGACTATTTATTAGCACCTTTTTTCTTTTGTTTTAGTCCAAAAGCGTTTAATTGTGTTTCCAAAAACTGATGAAATATGCTTAATTGTAGGAATAATGGAATGGGCCCCAAAGATGAAATCCAACTCAAGAAGGAGTGATCTGAACTCAAGGACAAAAACATGCACAGAAGCGCAAAAGTGCGAACCACATATTATCATCTGTGAGCACATATTGTGAAGAAAATCCCATCAGAGACAAGTGCAAAGTGATGTCTGCACATGAAATGTGCGGCCGCAGAACCCGAGCAAGAGTAAAAGTTCAGAGAACTTGCATTCAAGTTCAACAGAAGTGCGGACCGCACAATTATTGTGTGCCACAAAAGATCAGCTACGTGACCGCAGTCATATTTGTGCGGTCCGCAAAAGATCAATGCGCAGCCGCACTCAGAAATGCAGACCGTACAAAGAGTGAAGTGCGGCCGCAATTCAGAATTATATGGCCGCAAGTTTTCGTTCCTGCCATGCTGAAGCAAAGTGCGGACTGCACATTGAATTGTGCGGCTGCAAAACCTCCGAAAAGCCATTTTTGTCGGAAAATTCCAGCACCGTATAAATAGATGAGTTTCACTTTTTTTAGGTCAACTTTTGACATCAACTGCCACTCTAGACATTTTACTTTGCTCCTTTTAGTAGTTTTTTCTACTTTGAGCTTTTTGAATATTACTTTCATCATTTTAATTATTAATATGAGTTTAATAATCACTTCTTCTTTTTCTTCTAATTTAAGCATGAGTAACTAGATTTTTACTAGGGTTGTGACCCAACCCTAGTTTGTAAACTCAATGGGTGGTTGATTTATTTCTTGTTTATGGTTGGGCCTTGTTCTTGCTTTTATTTGAAGACTTAATGGTTGCAAACGTTATTTCATGCCTATTGAACTTGGTCTCTACTTGAGAAAGAAAGACTTAGTCGAGGAAAACTTGGCCAGCAAGAAATTGGGTCAATCGAGAGATTGATAAACTCAATTAAATGGTTGAACCTAGAGATAGTAAAACCCGACTTGGGCTTATTATCAACTGCTTTGTTCAATATCCATTTGGACTTGAGAAAGCCAAATTGGGCAAAATCACTCTCTGATCGAAAGGTATTGAGTGGGTATTTGAGTGTTGATAGATATAATACACCCCGACTAATAAAACAAGCTTTAAGGCTTACAACCCATTAAGCGAACACCTAGGTGAAGGTCATATCCCTATGCCTTTTTATCATTTGAAAAACAACCAAAAACAATTTCCTAGCTTCGTTCTTAAAAGAGCAATAGTAGTTTAAGTTAGATTTTTAAACAAAACCCAATATTCTGGAAGTGCAAATTAAGATATACAATTTCACGCATTAAGATATATACTACTAGCACCCATTCTCGTAGCTCCCAGTGGAATTCTACCCCGACTCTGTTGGGTATTATTATTGCATCGACAATTTTCATATCCTCAAATAGAGGAGTGAAATTGGACGAGATCAATTTTTGGCGCCGTTTCCGGGGAGCTAAAAGTCAGAGTTAGCTATATATTTATGTGTGTTCTTTTGGAATATCTTCTTTTCCTTCCTTGTTACTAACGTGTGAGTACTGTAGGTACAATAATGGAAAACAATGAGCTCGGAAACATAGACATGGGAGATGTGGACGTTGATGATGATGCAATGGATGAGGTCTCTATTGAACCTCAAGTCAATAGATGAGGCCGACCGCCTCAAGACAATTTCCCATTACATCCTCACCTCCACCACGACCGTCTCCACACTGGGTGTTTCCGAATGAAGGGTATGCAAGTGTTATAGTCCCACACCGTATTAGGGCGGGAAACTTTCAAATAACCAACATGATGCTAACTTTTCATGAGCAATGAGGGTTCTTCACCGGTTCACCGGGTCAAAATGCATACAAACATTTGAAGGGATTCGTTGATACTTGTTGGGGAAGGAAACAAACAAATGTCTCCGAAGATTCTTTGAGGCTAAGGCTTTTTCCCTTACCTCTACGAGGGAAAGATTTAGATTGGTTAGAACATTTGCCAAATCATTCCATTCGTACTTGGGATGAACTTTCGGAGAAATTTATTTCAAAGTACTTCTCTCCCGAGCACACTAGCATTAAAGCAAGAGAATAATGAACCACTACACGAGATGTATAGGACAATGGTGAAAGAGTGCCCCAACAATGATATGACGGAGAACATGATTCAACAAACTTTATATCAGGGGATCAATACCACCAACCAATGTGTAGTGAATCAACTTGCCGGTGGGAACTTCATGACTATGCCGTATGCGGAGGCGTGTGATATTTTGAATGAGATGGCAGATACTTCATCGGCGTGTTAATCTAGAGCCAATGTTCCACAAGGTGATCCAAATGTGATTCTTCTTCATAAAGAGTTACATGACCATGGGCAAGCCATAGCCGAGTTGACAACAACCATGAACCAATTAGAAAAGTCTCAACTTCAACAAGTGCAAAACCCTAGGAAAGTCACTGCTATGGAGGGAGTCAATATGATGGTAAACAAAAGAAGAACAAGAAGTCCACAAGTGCAACAAAGAATGGACAATTTTGTGCCAGATGATAGTGGATTTGTTCAAGGTGATTCTTACAATGATCAAGATGAAGAGGTCCAACATGTGAACAACCTTCAAGGGAAAAGAAATAACTACTAAGGCCCTAGTCAACAACAACGGAGACCTTCGAATAATCAAGGCAATTAGAATTCTAGCAACTAAGGTTATTGGAATTCTAGCAATCAAGGTAATTGGAATGGTGGAAACGATCAAAGTAATTGGAGTGAAAGCAATAACCAAGAGAATTGGCAAAATAACAATAATTAAGGCAATTTGGGAGGCAACAACCATGGCAGGTGGAACAACAACCAAGGAAATCGGGGGTCTGGTTTCCAAAGGCCCCCGATGTACCAACAACCGAGAAATCCACCTCCTTATCCTTCTTATGGTCCTAGTTCCTCCAACAAAGAAATGAGTCGTATTGAGAACATGTTCAAGCAAATGATGGAGAATAATGCCGATTTCGATGTTCAACATTCTTTGCACAACACATCAATCCAACTTAGAAGTGCAAATGGGTAAAATCGCTCAAGATTTAAATTCTCATACTAAGGGGTACTACCAAGTGATATGGTGGTGAAACCAAAATGTGGGAACAATACGGGGCATGACATGACCGTTACTACAAGAAGTGGAAGAGGTGGGAATACACCTACCTCAAATCAAAGGCAACTTGTGGATGATGAGCAAGTGGTAGAAGAAGAGGAGATCCCAAACAATGTTGTGCAAGCAAATGGTGAAGTGCGGATTGAAATTTATGAAACAGTGTTAGAGACTCAAGAGAATGTGAACTCTTCTAGGGATCGTGTTATGACATACCGGAACCAGTAGTGTAAAAAGCTAAGGCACTATTGCTTAAGCCACCTCCTCCCTATCCTTAAAGGCTTGCCAAGAAAAATGGCGAGAATCAATTCAAGAAGTTCATTGATATGATGAAGAGTCTCTCTATAAATGTTCCATTAGTTAAAGATTTGGAGCAAACGCCCGGATATGCATAGTTTAAGAAGGACTTGGTGACAAAGAAGAAATCGATGAATTTTGAAACTATCAAAGTCACTCACCAAGTGAGTGAAATTGTGCATACGATGGCTCCAAAGTTGGAAGATCTCGGTGCTTTTACAATTCCTTGTACCATTGGAAGTGCCGAGTTTGCCAAAGCTCTTTGTGACCTTGAGGCGAGTATCAACTTGATGCCCTATTTGATATTCAAGATATTGGGAATTGGGCAACCAAGACCCACAACTATGAGATTACAAATGGCCGATCGTACAATAAAGAGACCGTTGGGGTGATTAAGGATGTATTGGTTCAAGTTAACAAGTTCATTCTCCCGACGGATTTTGTTATTCTTGATTTTGAAGTGGACTATGAGGTGTCAATTATTCTTGGTAGACCCTTCCTTGCTACGGGTAAGGCTCTTGTTGATGTGCCGGTGAACTCACTTTTCGGGTGGATTATGAAAAGGTGAAGTTCCACGTCTGCAAATCTATGAGGCAACTGAATAGCAATGAAGTATGTTTGTTCGTGGACTTGGTGACCAATATGATTATTGATGATACTAGTGCCACGATTAATGTGGGTGACATGTTGGAGGCCGTTTTGCTCAATTTTGATGATGATGAAATGGATGGCTTCACGAAATGTGTTAATTCTTTGCAAGGGATGGGGTCATACAATGATGCACCTCGGAAACTTCTTGAGAATAGGAAAACTCCCCCTACAAAGACTTCAATTGAAGAGACTCTTATCTTGGAGTTGAAGCATTACCTCCTCATCTCAGGTATGAATTCCTTGGCCCTTGCTCTACTTTACCTATTATTCATTCCTCTTGTTTGACTAACGTGCAGGTTGATTCTAAATTGGAGGTGCTCCACAAGCGGAAGAAAGCTATTGGATGGACTTTGGAAGATATTCAAGGAACAAGCACTGCATTTTGCATGCACAAGATTAATTTGGAGGAACATGCCAAACCCTTAATTGAACATCAAAGCAGACTCAATGAAGCCATGCAAGAGGTGGTAAAAAAGGAGATCATAAAGTGGTTAGATGCCGAGATTGTCTACCCCATTTTTGACAGTTCGTGGACTTCTATGGTTCAATGTGTTCAGAAGAAGGGGGGAATAATTGTGGTCACCAATGATAGGAACGAGTTGATTCCTACAAGAACGGTGACCGGATGTAGAGTGTGCATGGACTATCGGAAGCTAAACAAAGTCACAAGGAAAGACCATTTCCCACTACCCTTTCTTGACCAAATGATTGATCAGTTGGTCGGCCAGGCATTCTATTGCTTTCAGATGGATACTCGGGCTACAATCAAATCCTTATTTCCCCGGAAGATCAAGAGAAAACAATTTTCACTTGTCCCTATGGCACTTTCACTTTCAAGCGGATGTCATTTGGCTTATGAAATACACCGGAAACTTTTCAATGGTGTATGATGGCGATCTTTACGGATATGGTAGAGGACTACCTTTAAGTCTTCATGAATGACTTTTTGATAGTTGGGGATTCCTTTGATGATTGCTGGGCTAATTTGAAGGTATTGGCAAGGTGTGAAGAAACGAACTTGGTGTTAAACTGAGAGAAATGCCATTTCATGGTTGAGGAGGGTATTGTCCTTGTCCACAAGATTTCAAAGAAGGGAATAGAGGTCGACAAAGCGAAAATATAAGTGATTTCTAAACTTTTACCTCCAACATCCGTGAAGGGCGTGGGAAGTTTCTTGGGTCATGGTGTTCTACCGACACTTCATAAAGGATTTTTCCAAAGTGGTGAACCCCTTGTGCAAGCCTTTGGAGAAAGATGTAAAATTTCACTTGAATGATTATTGCATGAGAGCATTTGAATTACTCAAGTTCAAGTTGACAACTACTCCCATTATCACCGCTTCGAATTGGAGCATTCCTTTTGAGCTCATGTGTGATGCTAGTGATGTGGCAGTTGGAGTAGTTTTGGGGCAATGTATCAACAAGATCTTTCATCCGGTCTACTATGCTAGTAAGACCATGAATGATGCCCAAGTCAATTACACTATGACCGAAAAGAGCTCCTTGTCATTGTGTTTCCTATCGAGAAGTTCCGCTCGTACTTGATGGGTACAAAAGTGATTGTCCATACAGATCATGCGGCACTTTGTTACATTATGATCAAGAAAGATTCCAAAGCTCGGTTGATGAGATTGGTGCTTTTGTTTCAAGAGTTTGATATAGACATCCAAGACCGAAAAAGAAGCTAAAACCAAGTGGCGGACCACTTGTCTCGTTGGGAGGAGGAGGGGAAGATGCATGATGGCCTTGAAATAAATGACTCCTTCACGATGAGAAACTCTTAGCCATTTCAATGAAAGAGGTTCCATGGTTCGCGGATTTAGCAAATTTTATTGTGAGTGGTATCATCCCAGATGAGTTCTCTTCAAACCAAAGGAAGAAGCTCAAACGGGATTGTCAATACTATTATTGGGATGAACCGTACCTTTTCCAGAATTGTACGAATGGAGTGATTAGAAGATGTGTACCGGAGGAGGAACAAGTGAAAATTCTTGGGGCTTGTCATTCTTCGCCGCATGGTGGTCACCATGGTGGAGCAAGAACGAAGGCCAAAGTGCTAAGTTGCGGTTTCTATTGGCCCACTCTTTACAAGGATGAAAGTGATCTAGTCAAGCATTGTTATGAATATCAACGGGCTGGTAGAATCTCACAGAAAATTGAAATACCTCTCACCACCATTTTGGAGGTTGATAATTTTGATGTGTGGGGTATTGACTTCATGGGACCTTTTGTGAGTTCTTGTGGAAACACCTACATCTTGGTCGTGGTTGATTATGTGTCTAAATAGGTTGAGGCCGTTGTTGTACCCAACAATGAAGCAATAAGTGTGGTGGCATTTTTTAAGAAGAACATCTTCACAAGGTTTGGTACTCCGCGGGCTATTATAAGCGATGGGGGGTCGCATTTTTGCAACAAAGCTTTTGACACCTTGCTTAGCAAGTATGGTGTCACTCATAAAGTTATGACTCCCTATCACCCTCAAGCTAGCGGTCAAGTGGAAGTATCTAACCGGGAGATAAAGAGTATTTTGTCCAAAATAGTGAATGCTAACCGGACGGATTGGTCAAAGAAGCTTGATGATGCACTATGGGCTTATCAGACTGCTTTCAAAACTCCTATCGAGATGTCTCCACACCGGTTGGTGTTTGGAAAAGCTTGTAATCTTCCGGTGGAACGTGAGCACAAGGCCATGCGTGCTTTAAAGAAGTTGAATCTTGATTGGGATGCAGCTGCTAACTTGCGGGTTGCACATTTGAATGAATTAGATGAATTTTGGTACCATGCATATGCAAGTTCGTCCTTGTACAAAGAAAAACTGAAGTACCTTCATGAAAAATACATCTGAAACAGGGAATTCAAGGCGGGCGATCTTCTTTTGTTGTTCAACTAATGATTGAAGATGTTTCCCGGAAAGCTGAAATCCAAATGAAGTGGTCCCTCTGAAATTGTGGGTGTGACACCTTTTGGTGCATTTGACTTAAAGAACAAAGTCATTTCGAGTCTATGGTCACTGGGTGAAGAATTATTTGGGACAAGTTGATGATTTCCACTTGGTGGCAGTGATTCATTTGAAGTAATGGTAATTTGCGTCGTGCCGCGACGTTATATCAGGTGCTTCTTGGGAGGCAACCCATGTTTCTTTTCCTTTTTCTTTTCTTCTTTATTAGATAGGTCTTATTTTTTTCTAATTGGATTAGAAGTGTGTTGCAGGAATGTGTGTGCTTTACAAGTATCGTGCTCAGAAAAATTGGCTAATTATGGAAAAGGTACGGACCACACAATTTTTGATGCTGCAGAAGAAGGCAGATGCAGCCGCTCAATCTTTGTGCGGACCGCACAAATTGATATGGGAAAATGCAAAATCTATGAAGTTTGTTTGTCATAGAAACAGCTAAAGTGCGGCTGCACAATGAATTATGAGGTCCGCATCAAAATCTGCGGCCGCGCAGCTAAATCCGCGGACCGCAGATCATCATGAGGAAATAGAACATCAGGTAACTGAGTGCGGACCGCAGAAGGATTTGTGTGGCTGCACTCGTCTCTTGAATCGTTATCCAAACCCACTTAGCATAAATAGTAGCCCTAATGCTACTGATGCAACTTTTCAATTTCCAAGAAATCAAAATAAAGGGCTAAAATCTTGCACACAACTGATTCAATCATATACCACCTAATTAAGCATCTGTGATCATTCCTTAAAACCACTTCATCACTGTATGTTCAAATCATTTCTAGGATTCTTCTATTTTCTAAGTTAGTTTATAAATTGTTAGTTATTTTAGACCGTTTGTCAATTTGATATCCATGTGGGGTGTAAATTGTGTTGGGTAAACTCCTACTTGCTAATTTGGGAATGGGTATCTTATTTATCACATTTAATTCCTACTACAATGTCCAATTTGTGCATAAAATCGAAACCCTATAGAACTCTTCCCGATTGAATTTTGAAATGTGCGGCCGTACAAGGAATTGTGAGGTCCACAGAAGTATATCTTAGGGCATTTGGTTAGGCAAGATTGTGCGGACCACACTAGAAATTGTGCGACCTGCAGAAGTTCAATCACGGCCACATAAAAGTATGTGTGGCTGCAGATCTGTGCATTCTCTATCTTTAGAGAGTTGCCATTTTCAAGTACATATTGTGCGGCCGACCGCACTTCAACTCTATGACCGCACTCAAAATTGTGCGGACCATAGTTTCATTGTTGGGGCCGCACTTTAAAATTGTGCGGTCCGCAAAACCAGACCTGCAGTCTCACTTGCAATTATGCAAACCACACTTCCCTACCCTGCAATATGTTTTGTTCTATGACTTTCTGATTCTCTGCACTTATATTAGAACTGACTCCTGCTATTTGTTACATAAAATGGTTAGATCCCTTGGTCATGGTAATACATCAAAGGGGAGGGGTGAACCTTCCCAAGGCCGAGGCAAAAGCACTTTACTCCTCGCCCTCCAAAGAGTAATATGCAAGAAAGCCACATCAGGACGAGGTAGACAACCAGAACCCTCCGAATCAAGTTCATATGCCCTGTATAGGGAAGCATCGGAGGGCGACTCACTACAAGAGCAGCGTGTTGTGAAATCACAACCACAACTGCCTCAGGACAGATACTAACTTAGAAACGAGCCTACCTCTTCTAAGAGAACTTGTGAGGGTTCATAAGGTAATAGTCAGGCTTTGGAGCCTTCATCCACACATGCCCCCAATGCACCTGCTACTACAGTGGATGTTGATGATGTCTCGGATGATGGAAGAGGTGATACTAGAGTAGCCGACCGTGAGAGTTCGAAGAAGAAAGAGATTTGTGAAGATAGATTTGTGACTCTGGCTGCCTTCACGAGCTTCCGAGAGTGGTGGCCGAAACGATCGCTCACTCTTCAGCACCAGTTCAATTTGAAAGACATGCATAAGTACAACCCAGTAGTGGTGAGATAATTTAGAGAAAGAGAGGGGTAGATGTGGTTCACCAGAGTTTTACATATGCTAAGGAATACCTGGTTCGGGAATTTTACGCCAATGTGACAAGAGAGCCCTGAATGCTTACTTGGGCTTTGACGATTTGGAGCCTGTACAATACCTGGAAAGGTTTGCAATGGGAAATGCAGCTTGCCCATGGCTGGCTGAGATTCTTGGAGCTCTAGGGCCGCCTCTATCATGGATCACAATAGGGGTTCCTATTCAGCGGAACACCCTAAATTTGAGGCAAAGGGATGGCAGACATTTGTTTGTAGCATACTAGATCTATGCTGAAATGAAACAAATCTTTCGATTCCGAGGGCAGTGCTAGTCGCTTATATCATGGCCGGGTATCTAATCAATGTGGGTATCGTGATGTCAGAAAACATGTCTGTGGTTTCCAGGCAAGGTGACACCTCATACCCGTATCCCGACACCATCACTGAGTACCTTACAGATGCGGGGTGGAACCATGGGATTTTGACACTAAAGTGCAGGCGAAGAAGTCTTTCTCATGGTGTTCTTTGATGGATGGTGGAAGCCCAGAGAAGAAGGGTCAGCCCTCTACTAGTGCAGACCAGTCTGATGAGCTGCCGGGGTAGCTAGAGAGACAGTTGACATGTCATCTACTTGAACAGATATTTATGATAATTTAGCAGCTATGCCTCCACCTCCTTCTTCAGGTCCTTCAGCATCAGCGCTTCCACATCGGTTTTGAAGTCAGTGCCCATGCCCACTCATCCACTATCTGCGCTGCGAGTCTCCCAAACACTGGCGATCCTCAACAACTGGATGCAGACAGCCACAACAAAGTGGACTGATATATCAAGTGCTGTTGCAACACAGTCATCTACCCCGACACCCCAGATTCCTCCAACAGTCAAGGACACATTAAAGAAGATCTTGGATAACCAAACCACCATCACAAACACCTTGGTATCACATGGAGTGATTGAGGAGCTGGGAAAGTAGGTAAAGAAAATGAGAAAATCCCAAGAGTCCAAGAAATCAGTTGACAAGTTGAGGAGAGAGGTGACCAAGATAGCAACAACTGGTGATCTTCCATTCGATTTTCTCATAGGGTCAGACCCACCAGCACCAGCAGCTCTAGCATCACCATCTGTTCTAGTGGCACGAGATGGTCAATCTGAGGAGCCAGACCTAGCTGCTGACACTGGTGAGGCAGTACGCCAAATGTTCACCAACCTAGTTACTCCCAGAGACGATGATGATGAGATCCAGTTAGAGGAGACTGAGGGCGGTGATGTTGCTATGGACACAGAGATGTCCAATGCCACATAGGGAGTCCTTTTCACTCTTACCCTTCTTTATTCTTGTTTTGTTAAGCACTGGGGACAATGCTTATTCTTATTCTAGAGGGTGGAGTTTATTTGATATTTGGATGACTTTTAGATATTTGGTTTGTAATAACCGATAATATTTTCTTCTTTCTCTTTATTATGTATGTATATATTATCTCTTTTCCTCTCTCATTATGTATAATTGTTATGCTTTTAGTAGTTTGAAATTTAGATTCTTTATTCTATTTTCTTATTAGTCTATGTTAAATCTAGTAGCTTCTTTTTAATTTTGTAATTTTTATTTTATTTTATTTTTTAATGTTTTTAGTGACCAATAAGCCTTTGGTTTTCTTAATGCCACGGTTCTTTCCAAAGTAACTTTTGTGTGAACCGGGTGACTCGTCCCAACAATGGATGGCGTGACAACCTTCTTAAAGGATTGAGTCCATTTTTGGTGTTTAGGTAAGAGTAATAGTAGTAATGAATAAAAAGACCTAATTGAGTCAAGCTCGAAGAGTAAAACATTCTTCACTTGGTACCAACACACTTAACTATGTGCTTATGGTTAAAAACAAGGTTTTTGGAAAAAAATAGCTCTAGTTAGTGATCTTGTGACTCTTGTGTTGACTTAGGCAATTATCGAGTGGTTTAGTCAAGCCATAGTAATTTTGAATCTTGAATATGGTCTTTGTGGGCCCTCGAATCTATCCTTTGTAACAATCCAGCTGTGTGAGAGGTGAGATGATTTTGTTGAAAGTCCAAGTACCCGTGCAAACAGTCTAGAATTTGCCCCGAATGTGTTTCTTGGCGAAATTTAAAGTTTTGCTTGGATTGAGAAGTGATTATAGGATCTCCTTGACCCGGTTGAAATTTTCATGGCCCACCAATGTTGTTATCCCTAGTCAACCTACTTGATCCTAAAACCTTTCTCAATTGATCACCATGTTACAAGCCTTTACCCGTTCTGTCGTGACCCTCTCTTGGCACCCGAGCTTTCCTTAACTCTCTTGTGAAACAATTGGCTAAAAACGTAAGTTTGGGGGAGAGACGAGGAGTTTGAAAAAGGTATCAAGGCACAAAAAGAGAAAAGAAATGAAGATAAGGAAAGGCAAGAAAAATAAAGAAAGAACAAAAAGAAAAATGAAAAACGAAAGTGAATAAGTTGAAGAGTTGAAGGGATTTCAAAGAATAGTAATGATGCAAAGGGTGGAGAAAGGAAAGAAAGAGAAAATGATGTCATGACCAAGAAAGAGTGATGCTAAGTCTCTCTAATTCCTCTATGGAAAAGTATATTCTCAAAGAGTTGGAACAATATGAGCCGGTAAGAGAAAATGGAGTGCTTAAGGAAAGATGAACCCATGATATCATAGCATATCCAACCTTTGTACACAAGCCTTCATTGCATTCCGAAAAACTCCTACTTGATTTCAAGCCGAGTGAGCTTACATTAGTGGTGATTTACATGAGGGGCAAGACTATGGTACTTAAAGTCGTACTTGTGACATTCTTTTGAGAGAGATGAGCGAACCTTTAAACAATCTTTGAATAGAGTGATCTATTCTTAAGTGAGATATGCAAACGGAAAGTAGATGAGGAGAAGTTTGGGATGCACAATAACCTACATGAAAGAGCAAGCTTCCTTGATGAATAAAGTCAACTCTTGATTCTCAAGTGTCACATTAGAACAATTTGTTCTTAAAAGTTCAACCCATTACCTTGTTAATAATTCATAAGTGTTATGGGTAATTGTTGGTCCCAAATGATGTGTGATTGATGCATTTTAATTGGCTGGAATAGCTCTTAACTTGTGGAGGTGGGAATTACCTTATTTGCTTGAGGACAAGCAAAAACTTAAGTTTGGGGGAGTTGATAAGTAGGGATTTTGACTATTTATTAGCACCTTTTTGCTTTCGTTTTAGTCCAAAAGTGTTTAATTGGGTTCCTGAAAACTGATGAAATATGCTTAATTGCAGGAATAGTGGAAAATGAGCCCCAAAGATGAAATCCAACTCAAGAAGGAGTGATTTGAACTCAAGGACAAAAAAGGCAAAGAAGCTCAAAAGTGAGGACCGCAGATCGTGAAGAAAATCCCATCAGAGACAAGTGCAAAGTGTTGCCCGTACATGAAATGTGCGGCCGCAGAACCAGGGCAAGAGCAAAAGTTCAGAGAACCTGCATTCAAGTTCAACAGAAGTGCAGACAACACAATTATTGTGTGGCCGCAGAAGATCAGCTACGCAGCCGCATTCATATTTGGGTCAATCGAGAGAACGATAACCCCAATTGAAGGGTTGAACTTAGAGATAGTAAAACCCGACTTGATCTTATTATCAACCGCTTTGTTCAATACCCATTTGGACTTGAGAAAGCCAAAATTGGTCAAACTCACTCTCTGGCGAGAGGTATTGAGTGGGTATTTGAGTGTTGATAGCTATAATACACCCCGACCAATAAAACAAGCTTTAAGGCTTACGTCCTATTAAGCAAACACCTAGGTGAAGGTCATAACCCTCGGACTTTTTATCATTTGAAAAACAATCAGAAACAATTTCCTACTTTCGTTCTTAAAATCACAATAGTAGTTTAAGCTAGATTTATAAACAAAACCCAATATTCCGGAAGTGCAAAATTATGATATACAATTTCACGCACTTAGATATATACTACTAGCACCTATTCACGTAGCTCCCAGTGAAATTCGACCCCAACTCTGTTGGGTATTATTATTGCATCGACCGTTTTCATATCCTCAAATAGAGGAGTGAAATTGGACGAGATCAAGGCCTCGAGTAGGTTCGTGTTGTGTTTTGATACTTTATTGTGTGTTCGGACGGGGTCCTGGGAGGCCCAAGTGTGTTTCAAATTGAGTTTGGATCGATTGGAGACTTAAAAATACTCCCCCTGATCAACAGTAAGTGACCATTTTACCTTTTGAACACCCATGAAGAAAAGATGTATTCACTAAATTAACCTTAATTAATTATTATCTTGACACATTGGAATATGTAAATACGGGAAAATTTTGGAAAAATAAAATTAAGTCCTTATTGATTGTGTAAATTGACACTTATTCTCAAAATAAAAAGGTAAAATGGTCACTTATTTTGGATCGAAGGGAGTAATTGCTATACTGTTGTAGTCTGGTGCTTTCGCACCTGCGCTATTTAGGTCGCTTGTGTGGCACCGTAGAAGCGACTTCATGGCTGGAGGTGCAAGTCTGGGCTTAGGAAGTTGGGTCCGCATGAGAGGATAATAGTGCGCAAGTGCACAACCGCAGAAGAAGTTTCGCAGAAGCAAATTTTTTCTACTGAAGAATATATGGGTTCGTAGATGCGGAAGTCTTGGGCTTAAGTGGAAGATGCTTTTGCAATGAATTTTCTGCAGATACAGAGTGTTAGGACCCAAAATCCCCCTAGGACTAGGTAAGTCTAACACAAAGTGAATTATGAAGAGATTTAAATCAATTGAACATTTAACATGAACAAATAATTTCCATACATAACCAACAACCATCCAAAGATATGCAACATCCCAAAACCGGTAGTATGAACCATAATCCTTTCTAAGGGTAACTAAGAATATCAACTATATCACTGTTTGGAATAGAAGTAAACAATAACAATGTAAAACTCCAGAAGGTGGCTCCGTAGCATGAGAACGCGATGGAAGGTATACCATGAAGTCTCCGCATCAATACACTATCAACTATCTAATGACCAGTAATAAGTAGAGATTTTGACTGCTTATTTGCTCTCTTTTACTTGTGTTTTAGCTCAAAAATGCTTAAAGGTATTCCCGAGAACTAATGAAATGTGCTTTCTTGCAGGAATATTGAGAGACGAGCAAAAGAAGTGAAAATCAACTCAAAAAGGAGTGAAATAGGACAAGGACCAAAACAAGGCAAAAAGGGTCACAGTGCGGACCGCACAATACTGTGCGCATCCACAAACTCTGAAGATGTACTGATGGAATATTTTTATAGAGTGCGGATCGCAGAATTGTTGTGCGGCTTCAGAAGACTAGATTCAGAGAATATGTAATTTGGGAGCTTGAAGATGTGCGGACCGCACTATTATTGTGCGACCGCACTCATAAATGTCCGGTCCGCAGAAGGAAGTCCAGCTCCAGTCCAAGTTCAAGTGTGCGGCCGCACTTAGAAATGTGCGGTCCACACAATTATAGGAAGTGCGACCGCATCCCAGTTTTATGCGACCGCAGAAAGCCCACTTGACCAGTCAGTCTCAGTGTGGGGACAGCACATAGAATTGTACGGCGGCACAACCTCCGTGGGGGAAATTTTGTCAGATATTTTTAGCTGGGTATAAATAGATCTTTTTGTCTTTTTAGGTCAAGTTTTGTAAGTTTTGTGCGCCTGAACACTTAGAGTCGTTTTTATTTACTGTATTGGTAACTTTGTACTAGTTTAGCATTTAAACATTAGATTTTCTTTTCTTAATCAATTATTATCCATTTCATCTTAGTTTCTTCTTTAATTTCTTTATTTTC
The DNA here is from genome assembly GCA_005239495.1 of Nicotiana undulata. Taxonomy (NCBI): domain Eukaryota; kingdom Viridiplantae; phylum Streptophyta; class Magnoliopsida; order Solanales; family Solanaceae; genus Nicotiana; species Nicotiana undulata. The sequence continues at coordinate 30,849 of ML254182.1, forward strand.
CATGAGTAGCTAAACCCTTAGCTAGGGTTGTGACCCAACCCTAGTATGGGTACTTAATGAGTTATTTATTTAGGGCTTATTTATGATTGGGTATATGATATTTAGCCTTGTTCTTGCTTGAATTCTAGAACTAGTGGTTGCAAACATTGATTCATGCCAAATTGACTTAGTATCTACTTGAGAAAGTGAGACTAAATCTTAGAAAACTTGGCTAACAAGAAATTGGGGTGAAATCAACAAATTGATATCCCCAATTAAAAGGTCAAATTTAGAGATAGTAAGACCCGACTTGAGCATTTATCACTTGTTCCGTGGAATACCCATTTGGACTTGAGAAATCCAAGTTGGGCAAAATCACTTAAACTATCGAGAGGTATAGTGTGAGTAATTGCATGTGATGACTATATTGTATCCCGATCAACCAAACATGCCCTAAAACTCTAAATCCATTAGGTAACCAACTAGACGAAAGTCGCAACCCTAGATCTTTTATCACTTGAAAAACAACCAAAACCCAAAAACATTGTCTCTTAGATTTACAATTACAATCATTAGCATAACGTAGAAGTAGAAAAAAACAAATGAATATGTGGAAGTGCAATCTAGGGAATGTCATACACTTGAATAGGTATATACATAATCCCTCATCAAGCTCCCCGTGGAACCGACCCCAACTTGCGTTGGGTTTTTATTATTGCATCGACCGCCTCACAACCTATAATAGTGGTGTGACTTTGGGCGACATCAAAGTTTTGAGCCGTTGCCGGGGAGAAAAACAGATTTAGCTATATACCTAGGTTTGTGTGCGATTTGTCTTATTTTCCATCTGAGTTACTAATTTTGTTTTTGAATTGATTATAGGTACAAAAATGTCTCTCAACAATGAGCCCCTGGGGAATTTGCTGTTAGGGGAGGAAGTAGACGATGATCAAGGTGATGAGGTTCATCCCAAACCTCAAGCAAATAGGCGAGGCCGATCGCTTCATGACAACATTCCCAACCCTCCCCCACCTCCACCAAGATCGAAAACGCACCGGGTGTTGCCAAACGAGGGTTATGTAAGTGTCATCGTCCCGCCCCGCATTAGGGCAGGCAACTTCCAAATCACCAATGGGATGCTTACACTACTTGAGCAACGAGGATTCTTCACCTCGGATTCGAGTCAAAATGCTTACAAGCATCTCAATGGGTTTGTGGATACTTGTTGGGGGAGAAAATAAACCAATGTTTTCGAGGATGCGCTGCGGTTAATGCTATTTCCTTTTTTCCACGGGGAAAGGCATTGGACCGGTTAGAGAAATTGCCCAATCATTCTATCTATACATAGGATGGGTTGGTGGAAATATTTATTGCCAAATTCTTCTCTCTAGGGAATATGGCTATACTTTGAGATGAGATTCTAGAGTTCAAGAAAGAACCTAATGAGCCATTGCATGAGATCTGGGAAAGATATCATACTATGGTTAAAGAGTGCCCGAATATAATGAAGCCATGATCCAACAAACCTTCTACATGGGGATCAACACGACTAATCAATGTGTGGTAAATCAACTCGCCGGTGGGAACTTCATGAACAAACCTTATGACGAACCTTGTGAAATTTTGGATGAGATGGTGGATACCTCATCGGCATGGAAAAGTAGAGCCAATGTTCCTCAAGGTTACCCAAATGTCATTCACCTACACAAGGACTACATGATCATGGGCAAGCTATTGCCGAGTTGACGACCACAATGAATCAATTAGCCAAAGCTCAACTTCAACAAGTTCAAGGGCTGAAGCAAGTGAATGCGATGGAAGGTGTGAATATGATGATGAACAAGAGACGAAAAAAAGGTCAACAAGTGCAAAACCGTCTAGAATAATTTATGCAAGATTATAGTGGGTATTACCAAGGTGATTCGTACAATGAGCAAGAAGAAGAAGTGCAATATGTCAACAATTATCAAGGCCAAATAAATAATGCTCAAGGCCAAAATCAACAACAATGGCGATCACAGGGAAATCAAGGAAATTGGAATAATCAAGGACACCAAGGCAATTGGAGTGGTGGTAAAAATAATCAAGGTAAATGGGGGGAATAAAAAAAACTGGAATAATCAAGGTAACCAATGCAATTAGGGAGGCAATAATCAAGAAAATTGGGGTGGCAACAACCGAGGGGGTTGGAACAATAATAACCAAGGGCTTCGGGGGTGGAAGAGGTGGATATGCCGCCACCTCAAATCAACAAAGAATTGTGGATGATGATGTGTTGGTTCAAGAAGATGAGATGCCAAGAAATGTGGTTAAAGATAATGAAGAAGTGATAATTGATATTGATGAGAACGTGGGGGGAAACACAAGAAGAAGTGAACTCGTCTAGGGAATACGTGATCGACATACCGGAGCCAGTGGTGCCGAAGATCAAGGAACCAATGCCAAGGCCTCCTCCCCCATACCCTTAAAGGCCCGCAAAGCAAAATAGTGAGAAACAATTCAAAAAATTATTGACATGATGAAGAGCTTATCCATTAATTTGTCATTGGTTGAGGCGTTGTAACAAATGCCGGGTTATGCAAAGTTCATGAAGGATTTGGTAACAAAGAAAAGATCAATGAATTGTGAGACAATCAAGATGACACATCAAGGGAGTGCTATTGTGCACTCAGTGGCTCCGAAATTTGAATATCCTGGCGCGTTCACAATCCCTTGTACTATTGGGAGCACTGACTTTTCCAAAGCTCTTGTGACTTGGGGGGACGTTTTAACTTGATGCTCTACTCGGTGTTCAAAGCTTTGGGAATTGGGCAACAAGACCCACATCTATGAGGTTGCAAATGGTGGATCGGACTATGAAGAGACTATCGGGTATTATTGATGATATGTTGGTTCGTGTTGATAAGTTCATCCTTCCGGCGGACTATGTGATCCTTGATTGCGAAGTTGACTATGAGGTGCTTATTATTTTGGGGAGACCTTTCCTTGCTACGGGGAAGGCCCTTGTTGATGTGGAAGCCGGTGATCTCACCTTCCAGGTGAGTGATGAAAAGGTGGTTTTCCATGTGTGCAATATGAGGCAACCGAATAGAAATGAAGTTTGCTCGTTTGTGGACTTAGTGACCGAGGTAATTATTGATGATGCTAGTGTTGTGATGAATTTTGATGATACCTTGGCAATTCGGCTGCTTAATCATGATGATGATGAGAAGTAAGGCTTTGTGGAATGTGTAAATGCACTACAAGGAATGGGGTCGAATACTTATGAACCCCAAAAATTGTTCTTAGATCTTGAAAACCGGAAGACTCCTCCAACAAAGCCCTCAATCGAGGAGCCTCCCACGTTGGAGTTAAAGCCTTTGCCTTCACATCTCAGGTATGAGTTTCTTGGCCTATGTTCTACTTTACCTGTTATTCTTTTCTCTTGCTTGACTAACGTGCAGGTAGAATCTACTTTGGCGGTGCTCCAAAAGAGGAAGAAAGCTATAGGATGGACATTGGCGGATATTCGGGGTATAAACCCCGCCTTTTGCACACACAAGATTATTTTGGAGGAGGATGCCAAACCCTCCCTTGAACATCAAAGAAGAGTAAATGAAGCAATGCAAGAGGTAGTGAAGAAGGAGATCATTAAATGGTTGGATGCCAGGGTTGTTTACCCCATTTCCGATAGCTCATGGACCTCTTCGGTGCAATGTGTCCCAAAGAAAGGGGGCATGACTATGATAACAAATGACAAGAACGAATTGATCCCCATAAGAACTGTCACCGGGTGGAGAGTGTTCATCAAATTTTTATTGCCATGAATGATGCCCAAGCCAACTACGTAGTGACCGAAAAAGAGCTCCTTTCTATTGTCTTTTCTATGGATAAGTTCCGCTCGTACTTGATGGGTATAAAGGTGATTGTTCACACCGACTATGCGGAACTTCGATATTTGATAAGAAAAAAAGATACTAAAGCAAGACTAATGCGGTAGGTGATTCTTTTGCAAGAGTTTGATCTAGAGATTCAATACCGCAAGGGTAGTGAAAACCAATTGGCGGACCACTTGTCTCGTTTAGAGGAGGAGTGGAGGCCACATGATGGCCTTCAGATAAATGATTCAATTCCCGACGAGCAACTCCTAGCCATTTCTATGACCGGGATGCCATGGTTCGCCGACTTAGCCAATTATCTTGTGAGTGGCATTGTACCGAATGAGTTTTCTTCAAACCAAAGGAAGAAGGACAAACGAGATTGAATTGACTATTATTGGGATGAGCCTTATCTCTTTCGGATTTGTACCGATGGTGTGATTCGACCTTGTGTACCGGAGGAGGATCAAATGGAAATTCTTGAGGCTTTCCACTCTTCGCCGTATGATGGTCACCATGGTGGAGCTAGTATGGCAACAAAAGTGTTGAGTTGTGGAATTGGCCTACTCTTTACAATGACGCTAGCGATCACGTCAAGTGTTGTGATGAATTTCAAAGGGCGTTGTGATGAATTTCAGAATCCCAAGAAGGGGCTAATTGGGTGAGCATGGCATCAGATTTCATGGACAGGTTCAGATTCAACATGGAGAATGCACCAGATGTTTTCTATATCCAGAACCTCAAGAAGAAGCCAACTAAGACTTTTCGCGAGCATGCTACTCGGTGGAGGTCAGAGGCAGAAAAGGTCAGTCCGACGTTAGATGAAGAACAAATGAACAAGTTCTTTGTCACGGCACAGGATCCACAATATTACGAAAGGCTAATGGTCATTGAGAATCATTAGTTCTCCGATATCATCAAGCTAGGAGAAAGGATCAAGGAAGGTATTAAAATTGGAATGGTGACGAATTTCGAGGCACTACAAGCCACGAACAAAGAACTACAATCGGGTGCCATATCAAAAAAGAAAGAAATGGGAACAATAATGGTTGCCCAGGGTCCGAAAACTCCATTTGTATACCAAAGACCTCCACGCACATACCAACCTTCACCTCCTAGATATTACCAACCTGCTACCGCCTACCACACCTATAATACCCAACCATCCTATTATGAGTCACCTCCAACTCCTCCAAACTACCAAAAACCCAAGCTGAATTTTGACCGCAAACCACCTAGAGAGTACACCACCATTGATGAACCCATCGACCAGTTGTATGAAAGGTTGAAAGCTGCTGGATATGTCACCCATATTTCCGCTGTGGCAATGGAAAATTCATCTGAATGGGTCAACCCAAACAAGACTTGTGCGTACCATTCTGGTATGAAGTGACACACTATTGATGAGTGTCGCACCTTGAAAGACAAGATCCAAACACTGATTGATAATAAGGTCATACAGGCAAAGTAAATTGCACCTAACGTCCGCAATGATCCCCTCTCATATCATAGGTGTGAATGGGTCAATGTAATAGACACTGATGAAGAATGGGATCCCGAGGGATCAATCGGGCTTATTCGGGAAGGCGATGATCCAAAGAAACCTGCAGTCATGCCCAATCCCATTGTGGTGCAGGTACAGCCGCCAGTTGAAGTCGAAGTGGCCGCATCGGTTCCTTTTGAAGTAAAACTAATACCATCTGCAGCTACACCCACTCCATTTGAAGTGGAGGTGGCCACACCTTTCACTGTAATGGTGGAATCTGCACCACCCTTCAGTTCCAATGTTGTACCTTTTGATTTTGTAGCCGAAACTAGAAGAAAGGGAAAAGCGAAAATGGAAAAGTCCGGCACTGCACAAGGATTGACCAGAACAGGAAGGGTTTATACACCTGAACATTTGGGAGAAACCAGTAAGCAAGCTTCCATCAAGCCACCCATTATTGAGACTGGTAGATGACCTCTAAAGGAAAATACAGGCAAGGGAGTCTCTGTCGTTGATCATTCGAACAAGACTCCCGTCCAGATATCTATCCTATCATTGTTACAAAATTCTGAGGCACACAGGAATGCTCTGATGAAGGTGTTGAATGAAGTGTATGTGTCCAACAACATCACTAGCGGAAAGATGGCCAACATGGTGGGGCAGGTTCTAGAAATCCACAAGATCACTTTCCATGAGGATGAGCTGCCACCTGAAGGATTAAGTCACAATATGGCACTACACATCATGGTGCAATGTGAAGATAAGTTTATCACCAGAGTTTTGATAGATGGAGGATTCAGCCTCAATATTTGCCCATTGACAACGCTGAAGAGGTTGGGTAAGGGACTACATGAGATACGAGCATGAACTATGAAAGTGAAAGCATTTGATGGGTCATCAAAGGGCTACCATTGGAGAAACTAATCTCTTCTTGCAGATGGGTCCTACCTGGTTTGATGTTGAATTTTATGTGCTGGACATATCCACCTCCTACAATCTGTTGTTGGGACGACCTTGGATACATACCGCTGGGGCTGTAGCTTCTACTTTGCACCAGGCTGTGAAGTTCGAATGGAACCATCAAAAGTGATCATCCATGGAGATGGGAGAAACCTCATTTACACCAGTCAGACTATTTCGGTGGTAGAAAACAGAAGGAAGTTAGGTGGATAAATCTACCATCGTATCGAGCATGTTAACGCGATCGGAAAGGATAAGTGGTGGAGTAGCAAGATAGAAAGCATATTGGCATGGCAAGGGTACGAACCTGGCAGGGGGCCTCGGTAAAAAGCTTCAGGGTATCTCCAAGCCAATGCAACTAAAGCGCCATGGCACAACCTTTGGGCTGGGGTATCAGTACACCTGGCAGGAATACGATGATTGGTCAACACCAGGGCGTGGTCCATACTACCCTCTTGAGAAACCCGTGCCGCACTTAAGTCAGACCTTCCATCTAGCTGATATCATATAGGGATCAGAGGAAGAAGAAACATTGGAAGCATTGAGGAATTTGTTCTTGGAAGATGATGATATGGACAGTTGTGTGATCGTCGAAGAGAAGGAGGAGGAAGGCCCTACCATCCAAGCTGTGGAAAGAGGAGCATTCCTCAAGAACTGGACTGTTAGACCATCAAGGGCCCGATGAGTCCCGGGGTAGCAAGGTTGAATAGCATTGTTTACTTTTTCTGGAAAAAAATGATTTCCACTTTTGCACTTTATTTTGTCTTAAATAATATTTTCAATGTTCCAAAAACATTATTTTGAGTTATTGAAAATCATTTTGTTTGACGCTCTAAATGGCTTGATGTTTTATTATTACTACTTTATTTCGTATTTTTATCCCTACATCATATTTCCTATCTTGATGAACCGACAACTGTGACATGTAATGAGACAACACAACAAAAGGACAGTAATTTAGAAGAAATAAAAGAAGAGGATAACCTGAGGATATCATCAGAGAAGTAAAGAATTTTGAGAACAAGCCCAAGTCCATCCTGGACGATACTAAGATAGTCAACCTAGGGTTTTCCGAAACCCTCAAGGAAAACCACATAAGCATCCATTTGTCACCGTCGGAGAAAGAAGAATACACTCGGTTCCTAAAAGAATATGCCGACATTTTTTGCACGGTCATACGATGATATGACCAGATTGAGCACATCCATAGTGGCCCACAAGTTGCCCACGAACTCAATGTGTCCGCTGGTAAAGCTAAAACATAGGAAATTCAAGACAGATATGAGCTTGGAAATCAAAGAGGAAGTTACTAAGCAAATCAATGTCAATGTCCTCAGGGTAGTTGAATATCCAACCTGGTTAGCCAACATTGTGATTGTTCCGAAGAAGGATGGGAAAGTTAGAGTATGTGTTGATTATCAGGATCTCAACAAACCAGACCCAAAAAATGATTTCCCGCTACCGAATATACACATCCTGATCGACAATTGTGCCAAGAAGGAACTCCAGTCCTTTGTAGATTGCTTCGCAGGCTACCATCAGATCTGGATGGATGAAGAATACGCCGAGAAAACAACCTTCATTACACCATGGGGAGTGTACTACTACAAAATGATGCCATTCGTTCTAAAGAATGTTGGGGCCACCTACATGAGGGCCATGAAAACTATTTTTCATTACATGATATATAAAGAGATAGAGTAATTTTTCAAATCCAAGAAGGCCACATATCACATAGCAGACTTGAGGAAATTCTTTGACCGGCTACGGAAGTACAACCTGAAGCTAAACCCTGCAAAGTGTGCATTCGAGGTTCCTGCCAGAAAGCTATTGGGATTTATCGTCAATCACCGGGGAATAGCGTTGGACCCATCAAAGGTCAAAGTAATCCAAGAATTACCACCACCATAAAGCAAGAAAGATGTGATGAGGTTCCTGCGACGCCTCAACTACATCATCCGTTTCATAACACAGTCCACAATAATATGTGAGCCGATCTTCAAAATGCTGAAGAAGGACGCTGCAACCAGTTGGACCAAGGATTGTCAAAAAGCTTTTGATAAAATCAAGGAATACTTGTCCACACCACCAGTAGTCCCGCTGGAGCCGGATAGACCACTACTACTCTACCTTGCAATGTTAGATGGAGCTTTCGGTTACGTTCTAGGACAGCATGACAAGACATGGAGAAAAGAGCATGACATCTATTACTTGAGCAAGAAGTTCACTCCTTATGAAGCACGGTACTCTCTGCTAGAATGAAATTGCTGCGCTCTAACCTGGATAACTCAGAAACTAAGCCACTACTCATGTGCTTATACGACATATCTCATATCGAGAATGGATCCCCTGAAGTACATCTTTCAGAATCCCATGCCTACTGGAAAGCTGGCCAAGTGGCAAATCTTGCTGAGCGAATTCAACATCATCTATGTAACTCAGAAGGCAGTCAAAGGACAAGCATTAGCAGACCACCTCGCTGAAAATCTTGTGGGAGGAGAATACGAACCCCTGAAAATGTATTTTCCCGATTAAGAGGTATCATTCGTAGGAGAAGACATTGCTGAAGCCTATGATGGTTGAAGAATGTTTTTCGACGGGGCGACAAACTTCAAATGAGTAGGCATCAGAGTCGTCTTGGTATCAGAAACTGGTCAGCATTATTGGATGTCTGCAAAGCTCAAATTCCCATGCACTAACAACATGGGGGAATATGAATCTTGCATATTAGGGCTCAACCTGGCTGGTTATATGAACATTCAGGAACTGTTGGTGATCGGCGATTCAGATCTACTTGTGCACCAGGTACAAGGAGAGTGGGCTACCAAGAATTCCAAGATACTATCATATCTGCATCACGTGCAAGAAATAAAGAAGAGATTCACAAAGATAGAGTTCCGACATGTCCCTAGGATTTAGAACGAGTTTGTTGACGCATTAGCCACAATGATACAACATCCAGACAAGAACTTCAGTGATCCCATTCTAGTAAGTATCCATAACCAGTCGGCATATTGTGCTCATGTTGAAGAGGAAAGAGACGAAAAACTATGGTTCCACGACATCAAAGAGTGTTTTGCAAAAGGAGAATACCTGGAGCATGAAAACCATACTTAGAAATGCACACTTCGGAGGTTGTACAATCACTTCTTCCAAAGCGGAGGAACCCTATACAGAAGAACTCCTGATCTGGGACAGTTAAGGTGTGTTGACACAAAAGAGGCTTCTAAATTGCTCGAGGAGATGCATGCCGGAACCTGGGGACCACACATGAATGGATTTTTATTGGCAAAGAAAATACTCAGGGCCGGCTACTTTTGGATGACCATGGAAATATACTGCATTTGGTATGTTCACAAATGCTACCAATGTCATACATGCAGACATGATACGAGTGCCGCCGAGCGAGCTTAATGCAACAAGCTCACCTTGGCCCTTTTACTTCCTGGGGAATGGATGTCATTGGTCCAATCGAGCCCTCCGCCTCAAACAGGGACCTGTTCATTTTAGTGGCCATCTACTACTTCATTAAATGGTTTGAAGCTGCATATTACAAAGCTGTGACCAAGAAGGTTGTTGCGAATTTTGTCCACGACCGAATCGTTTGTCAATTTGGAGTTCCAGAATCCATCATCACTGACAATTCCACCAATCTCAATAGTGATCTGATAAAAACCATGTGTGAAACTTTCAAAATCAAGCACAAGAATTAAACGGCGTAAAAATCTCAAATGAATGGAGCCGTAGAAGCCGCCAACAAGAACATCAAGAAGATACTAAGGAAAATGGTAGAGAATCACAAGCAATGGCACAAGAAATTACCATTTGCCTTACTGGGATACCGTACCACAGTTTGTACATCAATTGGGGCAACCCCCTACCTGCTGGTCTATGGTAGTGAAGCTGTCATTCCTGCCAAGGTGGAAATTCCTTCCTTGAGAATCATACAAGAAGCCAAACTCAGTGACGCATAATGGATAAGGAGCCGCTATGAGAAACTAGCCCTCATAGACGGAGAGAGGATGAATACAGTATGTCACAGTCAGCTTTATCAGAACAGAATATCCAGAGCCTTCAACAAAAGATTCAAGCCAAGACAGTTCGCACCGGGGCAGCTGGTGCTGAAAAAGATATTTTCGCATCAAGATGAAGCCAAATAGAAATTCTCTCCCAAATGGCAAGGTCCTTACATGGTTCACAGAGTACTGACAGGAGGAGCGCTCATACTCGCAGAGATGGACGGGGAAATTTGGCCAAAGGCAATCAACTCAGACGCAGTCAAAAGATATTATATGTAAAAACATCTTATGATTTTCTATATGATGTAAATTGAACTACGCTCGACCTGATTCCCGTTTAAGAGGGGATACGTAGGAAGCCCTGTGGGTTCGATCACAATTCAATAAAATTTCTATTTCCCCCACAGTCAGAAACTGGCCCTCAAAATTCTACGACAGAGGAAGTCGCAATGTCTCTAATAATGTCACAGTTACTGGTTCATCTAAGTAAATCTAAACTATATACTACTATGTCTTTTTAAAATTATACACACATGATTTTGAAAAAAGAAACTTTGCTTTAGCAAATGCTACCCTAATAGCTTGAACAGGATCTTTAGACAGAGCAGAGCAAATCGAGCAAGCAAAGGCACGAACCAACCTCCCCCTGCAAAACTCATAAATTTTCTTTGTATGCAGGACCATGTCATCATGATAAACATCGTCACAAGAACACAATCACTATGCATGAAACATATTGTCAGCTAAGAATACTTCACTTTTACTCTTCTCTTTGCATGGGACTAAGCACTGTCCCAAACCATGCATGAGGCTAAGCCCTGCCTCCCTATTTGCATAATGCTAAGCATTGCCTTCATCTTGCATGAGACTAAGCAATATCCCGAATCTCGTATGAGGCTAAGCCCCGCCTCCCTATTTTCATAAGGCTAAGCACTGCCTTCACTTTGCTTGGGACTAAGAACTGTCCTGAATCTTGCATGAGGCTAAGCTCTGCCTCCCTATTTTCATAAGGCTAAGCACTGCCTTCACTCTGCATGGGACTAAGAACTGTCCTGAATCTTGCATGAGGCTAAGCCCTGCCTCCCTATTTGTATAAGGCTGAGCACTGCCTTCTCTTCGCATGGGACTAAGAACTGTTCCGAATCTTGCATGACACTAAGCCCTGCCTCCTTATTTGCATAAGGCTAAGCACTGCCTTCTCTTTGCATGGGACTAAGCATTTTCCCGAATATTACATGAGGCTAACCCCTGCCTCCCTATTTGCATAAGGCTAAGCAATTCCTTCTCTTTGAATGGGACTAAGCGTTGTCCCGAATCTCACACGAGACTAAGCACTGTCTCTCTTGCATTGTTCTCTTCTCTCGGGCTAAGCTCTGCCCTCAACTTCACACAAGATTAAGCTCTGTCTTGTTGCCTGTAGCATCATGTCTCTGCACCTCATGGGTTAAAATATAGCCAACTTTCCCAAAGGCGTCATATTCTGAAGGCACCATCCTCACAGCCGGAAGACATCATACCATGGCCTGAGGATCTCTCAAACTTTCACATCATTATTCAAAGGCGTCATGGTTCGGAGGCACCATTTTAATGGCCCGAGAACATCATTTCATGTCCTGTTAATCTCTTACTGCACAAATCATGGCCTGGGATGTCATAGTCTAAGGACGTCATCCCCAACCGTCCAAAGACAGTTTTCATGGTTTGAAGGGAATTTGCATCATGTCTAAATTTACGCAAATTTATACGTATATGCTTGCACTACATTTTTTGATTTGTTGGTGACCCAGTGAGTAACTGTTATCCCAACAGGAGCAATCCCGCTCCAGTCCCTTCGAATTATTTCAAACCTGACCGCTCACCATAACTGTTTCACCTATTCGAAACCTTGTGTCCGTCCTTGTGATAACTCCATCGGTTTATTTCACCGGTGGATCCAGAACTACACCATCGGTTTATTCCTTGTGATTCCTATAGAACTAGGGATATGTAGGAAGCTCGGAAACCAGAGTGCAACCTATATCTCTCAAATCACTCAATTCGGTCAAAATTGGTCGCCATATCTTTACCCGACAACTCTTTCACCCTTTCCGGGTAAAGAGGGGCAGTTGTTGATACCCAATTGTTTCCTATATATTTTCAAAATAGATATATATTTTCAAAATAATGTATGAGCATCAACTCGAAATGTTTTTCATAATTTTATGTAATTTTAAAGGATTTTTAATTAATTTATCCCAATATTTTATTATCAAAATAATTACTAATTGCATCACAAATGATTTTATAATAATTTTGTTGCTTAATTTTATCATTTATATTTATATTAAGCTTCAATTATTTTACGCGTAACTACATCTACATCTTTAGGTTATAATTGTAATAACTTTACAATAATAGCTCATGTATGTATAATTACTTTATTTACGCGAAAAATGACTTTTTATACTTTTATAATATTAAGTAATTATTTTAAATCATTTTCATATACAAATAACATTTTTTCATCATTTATTAATTATTTTTATAAATTATTTTATTAATTTAAGTGGATATTTAAAATATATCCCTTTTTATTAAAATTTTCGGACCTACCCAATAGCCCAATACCCTATCCAGCCCAATTATTCTAACCCATAACTCATAACCCTGACTCAATTACCTGTACCCGCCTAATTAAACCCGCCCCAACTAAAATATCTAATCCTGGTCGTTGATCTCAGAAGATCAACTGCCCTGAATTACCCAACCCCTTTTAATATATCAAAACCCCCCCAAAACCATTCTCATTTCCCCCCAAACCCGATGTCACCTGATTCTCTCCTCTCTTCTCTCTCACCCCGCAAACCCTAGCCCACCGTCACACTTTTCCCTCTTGATTCATCGGATTCCCCTTCGATTCCATGCCTTATTTGGCTTCATTTCTCGACTGGTTATACGATTTTGACGTTACTTGATTCGTTTGCCTCAAATGGCTAGTGAATCTCAAGAGACTCAAACCCGATTTGGTGCAAAATCTCTCGTATCTCGATTATTCTGTCTATGTTCACTCCTAATACCTGTGAGTACGACTATTTTCGTATTTTAGGTTTTCAAATCTCTGGTTCAAACCAGATTTTGGTCAATTTCTGTTTATTTTTTTTACGAATCTAGCTATTTTCTAAATAAATCCGTTTAGATCTCTTTAGATATGAAACAATTTAGTGTTAGTGTTGGTATTTCCCCTCTAAAATTTTGATATTTCTGTTTCTTACAGCTTCATTATTTTTGTGACCGATTTTTACCCTAAAATTAGGGTTCCAACAGATTCTTTGGCAAATAAAAACACGTTTTAACTTTTAAATGCTTCATCTATGGTTTTCTTATTTATTTTTGACTGATTTTTACTTTATTTAATCAGTTCCATCTATACGTCTTGTATTTCTTAGAGTTTTGATTATTTGACTGTTTATTCTACTGTTTCTACTCGTTAACCTTTAACTCAATTGATTAATTATTAATTGAGTTTTGCTTACCCAAATTAGAGTCTGAAATTAGCTTTCCTTTAGTACCTGTATTTTATTATTAAGATTTTACATGTTCTTACCTTATTTATGTGATTAATTATTCGTACTACTTTCTTTACTCCCTTACTGGCCTGATTTTGTGTTCGGATTATTGGAAGCGACTTATAATTGATTTCTGAAATTATTTCTTACCTTGTTTAACCTAGTACCTAACTACTGATTGATGCTATATAAGGTTTTCCTTGAATTAAGTGATACTTTACTCGATTCTGTCTTGTTAATTGGTTCATGATGAACTTAATTGATTGATTAACTAATTTTCATACCTTATTTGGGTGTAATTGATTTTCATACCTTATTCTTTTACTCTATTGTTTGCTATAAAAACCCTTTCTTTGTTCTGATTTCAACACGATTTTACAACTTCTTCACTGAAAAACCTTATAACTTTCAAACTCTTTGTTCTCAAAAGTTTAAATCTCTCTTTCTATTGTTCTGATTATGCACTGTTTGGCCTGCTGAAAGCCAATGCTAGATTTTCTTGATTCAAATTGCCATTTCATTCTTGTTTACTTTCTTCTCAACTGGTATGCTTTAACTCCTGTTATCATATTATGTTCTATGTGCTTATTTGGTTAGTTTATTTCAAAACCTCAGCATGATTCTGTTTGCTATATGATTGTATGATTCAACTTAGTGATAATACCAAACTAAGTTATCTCCAATAATGTGAAACCCTGTCTAATTCAGTTGCATGTTCCCTATTTTGAACTTTGCTGGATACTATAAGCAGGTAATTAATATGTGGCTAATTCTGTCTGTTAATTCAAGTGTCCTTGCTTTTTGTGATTACTTTAAATACTGGTATGAGTATCTAGTCTGAACAAATACCAATATGCTTGAACTATGTGCTGAATATGGATTCTGTTTGTTTCTGGGTACAACTCTTTTTGCAACCATGTAATCTGAACCTGTTTGCTTCTGAAAATTAAATTGTTTTATAAAAGTGTCCCCCTTACTCTCTATGTACTAATTTTCCAATTTCTACTCTTACTCATTTAGGTTCCTAGCACCCCCAGTGTGAGCACTGCCTGGGGTCCTTGAGACTCCTCCGAACTCTGACACATTGGGGTTGGTCTTCCAATCTTTTATGAACTGTTTTTCTAAGTGAGGTCCTGGTGTGAGAATTTCCTGGGGTCCCTGAGGCCCTTGGGAACTTTGACACACTAGAAACCTAATTTTATATTCCATGGATGGATCCCATTATGCTTCAGAGATGCTATGTTTGAAGGCCTGGTTCCTAGGTTTATATTGGGCCTATGAAGGCTCCCTATAGTGTAATGGATACTGTTATGTAATTTATTCATTCTAGGCTATAATAATCTCTATAATAAACAAATTTGGGGCTTATTAGTAAAAGCTGGGAGGGGAGGTTTCTATATCTTTGTTTAAAACTAGGGTAGAAATCCTGCCTAAAGGTTTATTGTGTTGATTTATTATGTGAATGTCATACTTGTTTAGAGATCCTATAGGATTTTTTCTGATTGTTTGTGACCCTGGCATACTAGAGATACTGCCTATGGGTCTTCTGTTAACTCTGCATTAGAAATCTTGTTAATAGGATCTACACATATTTACAATCCCAACATGTATTAGTAATCATGTATATATGATCCTATTTGTGTGAGTTAATAAACTTTCCTGGCAATTTGCTTAAAATTCTGCCCACATATGATTAATAGATACCATGCCTATAGGAAAATAAAAATCAACTTAACTTAGATACCATGCATGTAGGAATAAAAAGAATCAATTTCAAAACCTAGAAATCATGTCTATAGGACTTAAACTAATAGATAGCATGCATATAGGGTGAAATCAGTTTGTGAACTTAGAAACCATGCTTATAGAGGTTTAAATCAAGTCAACACTTAGAGAGCATTTCTATAGGAGTTAAATCAATTCTTCAAATTAGAAAGCATGCATATAGGATCTAAAAGGGATAAAACATGTCTTTATGAGTTAAAATCAGTAACTCACTTAGAAACCATGTTATAGGTCTATAATTAACAGTTGTAGATATCATGCCTATAGGTTCTGTTAATAAGTTCTGAGTCTGACCTAGGAAAATCTGTAGGTTTACTAAGGATTCTGGGCCTAAAAATTGTGACATCTTGCTTCCTGAAAGTGCCCAGATTCAAAGCTTAATAAAATCAGTAGGCAAATTGATAGGTCTCGATGCTCGCCTTAACAAACTGCTTCTTTATATTATGTTTCTGCTCATCTAGATATCTTTCCTATAGGGTCCTAAAATCAATAAAGTTTGTTGATTCAATTGCGTGCATTTGTTGTCTAATTGTGGAGGTCAATATGAGCCCTAATTTGCTCCTTACATGGTAGTCCTATCTGAATTTTTGTTTGTCGCCTAGCTTTTCTCATTTTAAGCAACATAGGTCAAACTATAACCACCCTTAATAGAGGTCCTAAATACCTCCAGGACCATAGTTAAAAGACGGGTAGTGCACGCATAAGGAACGAGTTAAAAGCTATTAGAACGCTTAGGTAACAACTGAAAGATAGTAATTGGGTAGTAAAGGAGATGATGACCCGTGCGCTAATACTATGAGTAGCACTCCTACTTGGGGAAGTTACAAAGTATTGCATGGAATGATCCTATAGGCTAAAACCTTAGGACCCATTTAATCATGTTTAAAGTAATTTGTATTTGCCTAAATTGTTTTATTTTTCTTTAAGACTGATTCACTTAATTAATGTTCGGCTGGGACCCACCTTTGTGGACCTCGTGGGGTGCCTAACACCTTTCCATCAAGGTAATTTCGAGCCCTTACCCGATATCTGGTAATGCAAACTAGTTTCAAGAGTTAATTGCTCTAGGTTCCCTAACGCACTTTAATCCGTTAGGTGGCAACTCTTCAAATCCCTTACCCAATCCCAAAAAGAAGGGAGTTGTCTCAGAAATTTTGAAACTCGATTTTTGCGAGGAAAAGGGGGCGCGACAGTGGGAAGCCAGGGTTCCGAGCCCTCTTCTAAACCTACTCATACGGCACCAGTAGAGATTAATGATGATGATGATAATGTCCCGGATGATGGTAGATGAGGGGACACTCGATTGGGAGGCCTAGAGAGGTCAAAGAAGAAGGAAAATAGGGAGGATCGGTTCGTGAGCTTACCTTCTCAAGGTTCCGAGAATTATGCCCCTAGAGATCACTTACACTTGAGCAATAGTTCTTGATGAAGGATTTGTATATTCACAATCCAAATGTCCTTAGGCAATTCCAGGGAGAAAGGGGAGGAAGTGGCTCACCTTGCCATCGATGCAAATGAGCACTTGGTTAGGGACTTCTACACCAATGGGGCTCACATCAAGAAGGGGACCAAAGTGAAAAAAGTTAGAAATATGAAAGTCCGGTTCCACTCCTACTCTTTGAATGCTTATGAGGGATTTGAAGAGGTCGAGGCAGTCCAGTACCTAGAGAAATTGTCTATGGGTGATGCAGCTCGCCCGTGGCTAGCTGAGATGTTAGCTTCTCCAGGACCACCACCACCATCGATTACAAAAAGAGTCTATATCCTTCAGGCCACACTCAATTTTTAAGCTAAAGGGTGGCAGAACTTCGTCTGTATCCGGATTGATCCGAGTTTGAATGAGAACAACCTCCCACTTCCCCGAGCAGTTCTAGTGGCTTCTATTATGACGGGGTACCCGATCAATGTGGGTGCCATCATGTCAACCAGCATCACATTGGCGGTCCAAAAAAAGTGAAAAATCATATCCCTATCCAAACACCCTCACTAAGTATTTCAATGATGCAGGGGTGGAGCCGAGGCCATATGATACAAAGGTAAGGGACAAGAAGCCCTTCTCATGGTACCACTAGGAGGGTGCAAACAACCCCAAGTTCAAGGGTAAGTCTACTACCACCGTTGGCCAGTCTGATCAACCATCGGTGGTGGGCATAGAGTTTACTACTGAGCCATCTACAACTCCCATGACTTCCACAGTAGTCAGGCCTTCCACCAGGACAACCGCCATGCCACCACCTTAATCCTCTAGACCATCAAGTTTAGTTTCAGTGCCAGCCTCATCCACTTATCATCTCACTGCGCTGCGAGTCTCCCAGACTTTGGCGAGCCTGAAGAACTGGATGCAGACAGCCATTTCTAAGATGTCTGACATATCCAGTACCGTTGCATCACAATCCTCTATCCCAGCAGCACCACAGGTCCCTATGTTAGTGGAGGAGACATTGAATAAGATTCTGGATAACCAGAAGACTATTATGGACACAATGGTGTCTCATGGGGAGCTATTGAAGAGTTTGCCAAGTAGGTGAAGAAAATGAGAAAACCTCACGCGTTAAAGAAGTCAGTGCATAGCTTGAGAAAGGAGGTGACAAAGCCAGAAAAAGCGGGTGATTTGCCAATTGACTTACTGATGAAGACAAATCCATCAGTACCAGCAGCACCATCAGCAGAGGCACCGGATGGCCAGTTTGATGAGCCAGATCATACCGCTCTCACTGTTGAGGATATGCTTCAGATGCTCACCAACCCTGTTGTTCCTCAGCCCGGTGATGATGAGATACAATTGGAGGAGACCGAGGGTGGTGATGCTGCCAGTTACCCTGAGACCACATAGGTAGTTTTCTTTACTCTCGACCCTCTTTTGGTTTGATTTTGCTAAGCATTGAGAACAATTCTTTTTGTTATTCTGGAGGGGGGGGGTCTATTTCGGTTCATTTTAGATGAATGTGATGACATTTGATTACTTTTGGGCCTGTAATAACTTTAATACTCGTTTTCTTTTACTTTTATTTTGATTTTCTCCCTCATTATGTATATATTCATCCCTCTTGTATATATTATATTTTCCTTGGTCTGTATATTTATTTGCCTTATTTTCAGTAGTTTATTTCATAGCTTCTTCATTTTGTTTTCTTAATAGTGTAGCTTCTTAGTTACTTTATTAACTTCTTTTTGATTTGTTAGCTTCTTTTTATGTTTTAGTGAACGATAAGACTTTGGTTTTCTTTATGCCACGTTTCTTTCCAAAGGTGGGTCTTTTGTGAACTGGGTGGCTCTGCCCAACGATGGATGGTGTGACAACCTTCTTAAGGGATCGAGTCAGTTTTTGATGTTTAGGTAGAAACAAATAGTTTTAATGAATAAATAAGGGTCAAGCATGCTTCACTTGGTACCAACACACTTAACTACGCGCTCATGGTTAAAAACAAGTTTTTTGAAAGAAATAGCTCTAGTTACTGACCATGTGACTCTTGTGTTGAGTTAGGCAATCATCGGGTGGTTTACTTGAACCATTAGCGATTTTAAATCCTGAATGCAGTTGTTGTGGGCCCTCGACTCTATTCTCTTTAATAATCCAGTTGTGTGAGAGGTGAGGTACTTTGTTACAAGTCCAAGTACCTGTGCGAATGGTCTAGAACTTGCCCCGAAGTGTTTCTAGGAAAACTTCTAAGGCTTGAGAAGTGATTGTAGGCTTTCCTTGACCCACTTTGAAACCTTCCATGGCCCACCAATGATATCATCCTTAGTAAACCCTTTTGATCCTAAAGCCTTTTTATTCATTAACCACGTTACAAGCCTTTACCCTTTTGTAGTGACCCTTTCTTGGCACCCGAACTTTCTTTAGCACTCATGTGATTCAAATGGGAAAAACATAAGTTTGGGGTAGAGACAAAGTGTCACGACACAGAATCCTAATCCAGGCCGTGATGGCGCCCAACGATGGGGTTAGGCAAGCCGACACAAATTACGCTAAGTGTTATCATTCCCAGTTACGCAAATTTCATCTTTTAACCAATTTTAAACAGATATAAACATAATAATGGCGGGTGATGTGAAATAAAAACTACAAGTGCGGAAAATCAACCAGTAGGCATGTGGCATAACATATGTACATCCAACAACCCAAAATATTCACTACGTGTGTGCTAGGAACTAGTGTCATGAGTGTCACGGGCAACTACTGAATATACAATGACTACAATATTTACAGAGTCTCAGTCTTAATGACATGGACAGAGAATATAACAAAAGAACTCCAGGGTGCTGCTAGGAAGTCGCCGGGAAAGCAGCTCACCGTGAAGTATGACCACGCTATCAATATCTAGCACCGGCCTGATAATCAGACGTACCAGCCTCCGGACCTGTACAGTCAAGTACAGAAAAGAAAAGAAAGTGCAGCATGAGTACATATTAAATAAATATGTACCCAGTGAGTATCCCTCCTAAATTCGAAGAAGTAGTGACGAGAGGTCGACTCTATACTCACTAAGGTCCAACAGTAATAACATATGTATGAAATACAGTAGGCATGTCAGGAAATAAGCAACAAGTACATATCAAGAGCAGAAATCCAAACAACTACTGAACTAAACAATAAAGCACTTTCAAGGGTAAGACCACCGAACGAAGCAATAATCACAAATTCTTAGATCCACTGTGGCGTACGACCCGCTCCCATAAGGTACCTTCTAAACTCGTCGTGGCGTACGACTCGATCCCATATATATATATCACAAATACTTCTCAACACTGCCGTGGCGTACGACCCGATCCCATATATATTCAATTACTTTTCAACACTGTCGTGGCACACAGCTCGATCCCATATTCATTTCAATTTCTTTTCAACACTGTCGTGGCGTACGGCCCGATCCTATATTCATTTCAATTACTTTTCATAACAACCTCCGTTCCATTCAACAATATTTTTTTCCTTAAAGCATTAGAGAAATAATACTACGCAAAACATAATCTCATATTACATATGGCGTCACAATGAATCATATAAGGCATTACGAGGAAGCAAATAAGGCATATAAGGCATCACGAGGAAGCATATAAGGCATGATGTGGGCCTAACTACCCAGACGTAACAATAATAGCCGCTACGTACGGACTCTCGTCACTTGGCGCGTACGTAGCCCCCAAAACATTTACACATAGAATACACATCACCTATGGGGATAATTCCCTCTTACAAGGTTAGAAAGGAGACTCACCTCGTGTCGAATCTACCCCTCGGACCACAATTGCGCCCGAAACTCCGAACTCTACACCCGAGCACTCGCAACTAGCCAAAAAGGTGTAAAATAATATCAATGCATGCATAATGTGGGAAATTATCTTAGTTATTTACTAAAATCGCTATTCTTGAAGAATTCCCAAATTCCAACCCCGGTCCCGCATGATCAAATTCCGAAAATTCTCGAAGGGCCCATAGCCTAAGGATCATTAATGTGTGATTTCTACTTGAATTCATGGCCTAAAATGGAAAATCACAAAATCCTCACGAACCCTAAAATTACTACCTAATTGTATGATTTTTAGATAATTTATTAGGGAATTTAAGTAGGAATTAATGTTAAAGCTAGAAAATTATGGGGTTTTACTTACCTCTTACTGGAACTGGTCGTGGGCAGGTTTTTCTCAAGCTCCTAAGCCTTTAAATGGAGTTTGAAAGTGAAAAATGAAGAAGAACCCGAAATTGGCACTTATACACTGCTGGCTACAGCGACTTCCGCACCTGCGGTCTCGCGCCTGCGTCCTGGAGCTCGCACATGCGGACATTGGGCAGGGGGGCTGGGGATCACACCTGCGGAGGGGTTTCCGCACCAGCGGACCCGCTCCTGCGGAATTTATTCCGCACCAGCGGACCCGCTCCTGCGGAATTTGTTCCGCACCAGCGGAGGATCCGCACCTACAAGGCTGGGCCCGCAGGAGTGGTCCCGCACCTGCGGCTGGGCAACCTCACCTGCTCTCACACCAGCAACAGCTGCACCAGCAGTTGTTTTAGCTGGTTTTTGGCCTCGTGTGGTTTCCGGGAGGCACTGGGCCCACCCGTGACCCCGTCCAAATATACCAACAAGTCTGTATTCATGATGCGGACTCACTCGAACTTCCGGAACATGGAAAACAACAACGAAACTCAAAATTCAACCCCAAAAACAAAATTTAATCAACTTAAGAACTTAAGAATTCTAGAATTCACTTCATTGCGCGAACGGGCCTATGCTACTCGGAATGACTTCAAATTTTTCAGACAAGTCATAAATGGTAAAACGGAACTATTCCCGGTCTTGGAATTCCATTCGGACTTCGTAACATAAAATCACATTTCAAGCCAAATTTCAAGTTCTATGAAAATTCTCAAAACTTCATTAACTCTAATTTTCCCATTTTGATCCGAAACCTGTCAAATCAAGTTTTTTTTTTACCAAATTTCACAGATAACTTAAATAACATATATTGAACCTACTCCGGGCTCCAAAACCATAATACGGGCCCGGCAGCACAGGTTTCACATCAAAGTTCATTTTCATAAGCCTTTAATACTTTCATAAAACAATTTTCTTTAAAAATTCATTTCTCGGACTTGGGTCCTCGGAATTTGATTCCGGGCATACGCCCAAGTCCCATATTTTCCTACGAACCTTTCGGGACTGTATGATCACGGATCCGGGTGTGTTTTACCAAAAATGTTGACCAAAGTCATTTTTATTCAATTAATTATCATAAATGCAACTCTTAATCAAGTTTTTCACATAAAGGCTTCCCGAATACGCGCCCGGGATGCGCACACACATCGAGGTGAGATTAACAAAGGCTTTCGGGCCTCGCAACACAGTCACAATTAGATTTACATAAGATGACCCCTTTCGGGTCATCACAATCTCCCCCTCTAAAACAAACGTTCGTCCTCGAACGAACGTAGAATCATACCTGAAGTGCTGAATAGATGTGGATTCCTGCTCCGCATGTCCTCCTCGGACTCCCAAGTCGCCTCATCGACCAGTTGGACCCTCCACTGGACCTTTACGGATTAAATTCTCTTAGACCTCAACTGGGGGTCCTGCCTATCAATAATAGCAACTGGCTCCTCCTCTAAGCCCAACTTCTCATCTAACTGAATAGTGCTGAAATCAATCACGTGAGAGAAATTGGCATGATATCTCCGGGGCATGGATACATGAAATACCCAATGAACTCCTGATAAGGCAGGAGGTAAAGCAAGCTCATAAGAAACCTCCCTGACTCGTCTCAACACCTCGAAAGGGCCTATAAACCTGGGGCTCAGCTTTCCCTTCTTCCCGAACCTCATAACGCCCTTCATCGGCAAAACCTTCAACATAACCTTATATCCCTCCATAAATGCTACATCACGCGCTTGCTGATCTGCGTAACTTTTCTGTCTGGATTGAGCTGTGCGGAGTCTCTCCTGAATAATCTTCACCCTATCCAAAGAATCACTCACCAAATCTGTGCCATATAACTTGGCCTCGCCGGGATCAAACCACCCGATAGGAGAACGACATCGCCGACCATATAAAGCCTCGAATAAAGCCATCTCGATGCTGGACTGATAACTGTTATTGTATGCGAACTCCGCCAAAGGCAAGAACTGGTCCCATTGACCACCAAAATCAATCACACAAGCCCTGAGCATATCCTCCAAAATATGGATTGTACGCTCCGACTGACCATCAGTCTGAGGGTGAAATGGTGAGCTGAGATCTATCTGAGTGCCC
>ML254183.1:6783-24598 GCA_005239495.1 Nicotiana undulata
TGTTTTTACTTTACTGCTTTTATTATTCCGCACCAGTAGAAGTTGGAACACAAAGAAGAACCAGGTTCTTCTTGTGAGACAGCACTCGAAAAATTGTGTACCACACATTTAACCTATATTCTTGTGTGGTATTGACGTCTAAAACTTCATATTATTTTCAGCATCTCATTTGGTACGCTTACTATCACTTAGAAATCTTGTCCCTAGGATAAATGATAACATTAATGTAAACTGCTGTTCATGCATATCATGTATAACAAAGCTGTAACTTTCCATGCATTTAGAGATTCTGCTTTAGAAGATTCTACAATCAATATTATGCATTTAGAATTCCTACTCTAGGAATCCTGCATGTAAATCATTCTGTACTTTATATGTGCACGTTAAATACCATGTTTTAGGATCTTGATCGTACTCACTCAATCAAACTTAGCTAAATTATCAATGCATGAAAAAGATATAGAATAGTCTCACACGGTTCTTTTAGCAAACTGTTAATAATTCTGTATCACTTAAACACCTAGAACATGTGTAGGTAATATAATCTATAACAATTTTTCTCTAATAATCCTGGTAACAATCACTGTATCGACCCGATCAGTCGTTTTGAGCTCTAGCTCGCCATTCAACAGTTTGAGGTCATGAGTAGCTTCATTTCAGGTGTTATGACTCGCAGGCGTGGTCCTCGTTGAAATTCGGGAAGAATCGACTAAGATTGAAATTTAGAGTAAACGACCTCGAAATAAGGATTTGAAGGTTCCAACAGGTTTGTATGATCATTTCTAGCTTGGGTGTATGTCCGGATCGGATTTTGAATAACCCGGGAGCATTTCAGCGTATATTGTGGAAGTCAGCATTTTTGAAGAAATTTTCCAAGTTTGGGTTGAAGTGCGTTTCAGTGATATTGATGTCCGTTTGGGATTCTGAGTATGGGAGTAACTCCGTATGGTGATTCTTGAATTAGGAACGCGATCGGAAGTGAATTCGGATGTCCGTAGGTTATTTTGAAGTCATTTGGATAAATATAGAAATTTGAAGGTTTTCAAGAAATCCGACCGGAAGTGAAAATTTTGATATCAGGGTCGGAATGTGATTCCAAAAGTTGGAGCAGGCCCGTAATGTTGAATGTAACTTGTGTGCAAAATTTGGTGTCAATCGGACGTGAATTAATAGGTTTCAGTGTCAGATGTATAAGTTTGAAATTTCGAAGTTCATCAAGATTGAATTGGAGAGTGATTCGTCCTTTCGATGTTATTTGAGGCCTCGAGCAAGTCCGCATTATGTTTTGGAACAGTTTGATGTAATTGGACGAGGTCCCGAGGGCCTCGGGTGGATTCCGAGTGGTTAACGTATCAAATTTGAAGTTTGAGAAAAGCTGAGGTTGTTGTCATCTGGTGTGGCAGCTGCGAGGATTTGGCCGCAGGTTCGAGGTTTTGCTGGCTTGGCTGGGAGCGCAGGTGCGATGCAATTTTCGCACTTGTGAAGGCGTAAATGCGGACAATGGGGCACATGTGAGGATCCGGCTGGAGGAGAAGGAAGCCGCATGTGTGGGATCTTGGGTGCACCGACTGGAGTTGGGATTTCATATAAATTGAATGATTATGCGTATTAGGGTATATTTTCATTAATTTGCCGTTATTTGGCTAGCTTTGGAGCATTGCTCAATTGATTTGAGTCGTTGGAAGGGCTTGGAAGCCGGATTATGGAATTTCGGAGCGAGGTAAGTCTCCTTTCTAACCTTGTGAGGGGGAATTGTCCCCATAGGTGAACTAATTGAATATGTGCTACTATTTTTGGGGGCTACGTACGTACGAGGTGACGGGAGCCCGTGCATAGCTACTATTATGCTTGTGTCTGGGTAGTCTAGGACCCACTAGCATGCCTTACTTGTTGTACTTGTGATCTTGCCAATGATATTAGACTGTTAATACTATCAAATTAGTAATTGATTACCTAAGAAAGTTAGAGTTTACTTTTATTAATCATTTAAAAAGAGAATTGATTCGTTCGTGGATAATTGTGTCCCTGATAAATTTATAATATGTAAACATTATTAAACTTGGCAAATGAATTTCCACACAAAGATTTAAATACTATCTTCGTGTCCTTAAAAGAGAATTTCACCACTTTCATGAGTAACTTTTTTCTTGATAAAAATGTGGATTTATTGTGTGAATATGTGTATCTATGGGTACCTGAGTCGCATGTATGATTCACGAGCAGGATAACTCTATTATTTATATATGACCGCGTCGCATGATCGATTCGCGAGCGGGGAAAATATATGCATCTATGGTTCGAGCCATTCGACCCTTCGGCAGTGCACATTTTATTATTGTTGGTCCGCGCCGTTCGACCCTCGGCATTTCTTGCGCATGATAATTGCTGCGTACTTTCTGTAATTATTACCTGCTTATTGGCCTGTGAATTATAATTGTCAACTGAAATGACGAAGATTTAAAGTGTTAAATGTGAAAGAAGTTGATATTTCTTATCCCTGATTTTATTAAACTGCCTATGATATTCATGCTTAGTGTCTCACTTGATTATGCTAAATTGAAATCTAGCAAGTGTCAAATTCGACCTCTCGTCACTATCTATCTGAGGTTGGGCGGGATACTTACTGAGTACACGTTGTTATCGTACTCATGCTACACTTGATGTGCATTTTTATTGCACAAGTACTTTCACAACAATATGGCTGACTTGGAGACTTAGACGAGCTGCATCATCCGGAGATGACCAGCAGCCGGTAGAGTCTTCCTCTATTTATTGTATTTTCATTTTTAAATCCCTTGTCCAACCTTATATTTCAGACAGGCATTATAGTATCTATATAAATTCTTAGAAGTTTGCTCATACACTTGTGATGCCGTGTTCTGGGATGTGTTTGGGATGTATTTTTATTAAAAATAGATATTTAAACTATCAAATTTACTTAGCGGATTTTATTCGATTATTATTGTGTAACGATTTCCAAATATTAAAACATGAAATTTAACTTAACCATTAAATGATTGGCTTTCCTGAAAGTGGTGTACGGCGCCATCACGACCTTATGGATTTAGGGTCGTGACAATGTGGTATCAGAGCACTAGGTTCCCTTAGGTTTCACGAGTCATGCGCAAGTCTAATAGAGTCTTGCGGATAGGTACGGAGACGTCTGTACTTATCTTTGAGAGGCTACATGGATATTAGGAGTACTTCCCTTCTTGATTCCTCATCGTGCGGTTCGATTCCTTTGAGGCTTATGCCTACGTTTCTTCCTACTCAATCTTACGCGTCGCGAAGCGTTTGCTATAAATCGAGGATTTGAGGAATTGTATGGTACTACAGATAAGGTACGTGATGTTTCTCCCTGTGTAGTTGTTGGGCTATTTATGTCTTAGAGATTGTGCAATACAGGGTCGTTGGAAGGTGTCAGTTGGTAATTTCCACAGGTGGGTTATCTTCTGTGAGCAAGGTAGCGGTTGTGTGGTTGGCAAGTTGTTGCGAGGAATTCTAGTGGCTATTCGGTAGGAGGCTGAATACGTGAATGATGCTAGAGAATTTTAGTATTCTTGGAATGCTAACAGTGAAATTTAGAGGGATTTGACGGATTGGTTAAGCAAGATCATGTCAGCAAAGAAGGAAGAATTCGGTGGGGGTCCATAGTGGTGCAAGGAGTAGCTTTAGGCTAAGTGGGAGAGCCCCACCGCCTGCAATTGGATTTCAAGATTATCTTCCCATGGGGTTGCAGATTGTTGGCGTATTGGCAAGTTATTACAACTAAGGGGAAAAGTGGAAAATGGTAGTAGCGCATGTGCCTTGATAAAGGTGTGCAAGAGTTAACCTGATGGACCAGGGTTAGGCTTTGGAAGATTCAGAATTTATGCTTAATGCATAGGCAACTTATCAGGGTAGTGACTCAGTCGTGTGCTTCAGTGAGAGGTTGTTCGTGTGCTAGAAGAGCCTGTGAGTTGATTGTATTCGTGGCCTAGTCAGAGTGGGTGACTCTCAATAGTGGTACTTATGAATTCGAAGGTTAAGAATGCGGTGCTTACGGGTTTCATGTACGTAGTATGGCTAAGAGTCGGGCCTTGCAACAGATTGTGATAGGAGGCCCAGAAGGTTCCATATGTTTTCGGTTTGCATTACATCATTGGAGGAATGAGAGAAATAAACTCCAGATATGGAGATAGATTATCAGGATGTGTATATCAGTCGAAGATGTGAATGCGCACAAGGAGGGTGTGAGACGATTTGTGGGATTGAGACAGCATGGTCTCGTGAATCAAGGCCACTCGGGATGAGTGAGGATTGAGTTCGTTATGTGTTGAATGGAGTTACTTTTATTTTTGAGGCAAATAAGGATAATTAAAAGAAGATAAATTGGTTAGCCATGGTTGAAATGGAACATGTACGGCAGTGATCAGTTCCTTCAGTGTGATTAAGTTATGCATGTGGTTTGTGCCGGTGTGTGCGAGGCTTGTCGGCCTCCGTAATAGATTTTATTTGGAAGCATTCAAGTATTATGGCTTGTCAGGTGTAGGCGGATCCCGGAAGGATTATGGTGGTATAGACTATTCCTTGGGGATTTTTGTGATTATGAGAATTCACTCGTGTGTTGTTATGGTTCTCTTGAATTGAGATAAGTAAAAGGTTTCTATATGATGAAGTGTTCACCCTATTAGTGATTCAGGAGTTATGATGGAATTCATGCGCTATTTCATATTGGCATGTCAGGTGCAGTAAGTAGTATGGAATTAGAAGTAAGAATCAAGATTGCGATCCGGTGTTAACAAGGATTTTATGAGCTCGGATGAGAAAGAACAAGGGATTTGAATGTCTAGAGTAAGCTGGTGTTGTCTTCAGTGCCATCTGAGATCGGTGTTTAGTGAAAGAGGCTTTGTATCCTGGTTATGGGTCCTTGAATTGTCTTACAACGTTAGTGTGGACGGTGGTGTGGATGTGCAGACTTGTTGCCTTGTGTGGAAGGTCGTGGAAGCGTGACCACGGGAAGATTGCATAAGTGTGACTTGTAGTCACCTGATGGATTCAAAATTAGACCGAGTTTGAGAAAATGTAATGTTGCTTATTTGAGAATGTATGCCTGAAAGGCATTCAGTTCATCTTTGTTGTGAGTTGTGGGGTGTTGTCCCGGCTATGATGGTGGTTCTTGCGTGTTGTGAGAACAAATGGGTTATTATGGATACAGGAAAGGCTATCAGCCTAGTTCAGTGAGAGCAGAATTGGCTTGAAATGTGTGAATTGATTTAAACAAGATTATGGGCTCCATGGGAGTCTGGTATGTTCATTTTAGCAGGGCGCTTCTCAAGGAGGGTGTTGGAATATCAGACGTTGTTCCATCTTTTTCAAATTCATGTAATATTACGATTGTAGCGTATGAGTTGTGAAACGACTTGATAAATCCCTATGTGTTGAGTCTCCGTGTAGTGAGGATGTTATGTGTGGTTAAGTTTGGTAGTATATGGCTCTATCAGTCTCCCCAGGATGGTATTATGCACTTAGCGTGCTTGTGACCGATATTCAGTAATTTGTAATAGTGAGCAATTCAGCTCGGTGTGTATCTCCTTATGTGAATTTTATGATTGGATCAGGTTGCGCGCCGCAACAATGTGATGTTGAGTAAGGTTCCCATAATTATTTTTCTTGTGTTCTACTTCCTATTTTTTTGAGGGAAGTTCATATTAGTTGCGTGAGTCGAGTAGTTCATTCCTGAGCCATTTCCTTATGTATCATGTTCGAGTTGTGGCCTATTGGCGCATTGTAGCATTGTATGAGACTGTTGGTCATGTCTGGGGTGATTTGTTTTCCAAGTAGCTCATACTGGGTGAGACAAGGTTAATGGATCAGGGATCAGTGCGATAAGATTATGTGAAGTATATTACAGGACAATTACTAGTATTTGGTTAGTAATTAGGTGATGAATTTAGTCCAAATGGAGAGATTCAATATTTGGTTAACACTGCAATTGGTTAGAAATTTCTGCATATCTCCTCCATCGTGGTGGTATCGTCAGCATTATAGCAGAATGTATATGTACATCAGAAGATGCATTGGGAGCATCAGATTCTTGTAGCTTTGGCTATTAAGGTTTAGGGAATGTCATTGCGATTAGATGGTGAATTGTGTGGTGCATGGTGCTAATTCAGCAAAGGTACGCAGTCGTATTCTGGTACCTCGTGTGGTAGTTGATACAGTGTTTATATATTGGAAACATGCCTGGCAAAGAATTTCAGGTGTTGGAACTGGGTTATGAGCTTATTGTATGGATACTATATCGACCCAAAATCCTACTCAGGTCCTGATGGCGCCCAACACCGTGGTCAGGCAAGCCAACAATTCTCTACTAGTGAAATTCTTTTCTTTTATAAAAGAATTTCGATACTTGCCAACTTTAAGTTTAAAACATTAAGTGGAATCGGATAATTTAACCAACTTGAATCAAAGTAACCAACAGGATCATGAACCAACATATACAGTCCCAAAAATATGATGTCTACTACGTGTTCCAGGAACTAGTGTCACGAGTCGGCAGGCGAACTAGTAGAATATACAAAAGATAAAAATAAACGGTTCTACTGTCTGAAAGAAGTAGATAGAAATAAAGAAAGATAACTCCATAGTGCTGCTGATAATCGCCAAGGGAAGCAGCTCACCGTGAAGTGAGGTCCAGAATATACTCTCAGGATCAAGCTCCGGTCTAATAACCAGATGCACCAGCCTCAGAACTTGTACAATTAAGTACAGAAGCGTAGCTTGAGTACATAAACAGATATGTACCCAGTGAGTATCCCGCCTAACCTAGAAGAAGTAGTGACGAGAGGTCGACGTGATACTTACTAGGGTAAAAATAAATAAATATATACAAGCTAAATAGTAATAGCAGTAATGAAAAATAGTAATAAGGAAAAGAGCATCAGATAACATTCTCTAGTACCCTCACGCCATCCCTTTCCATGGCATACAAGCTGTTTAACCTTCTATCTTTCACAAAATCACCAGTTACATTCACAGGGCTTCTCATAATTTATCAAACAGATAATAGACCGTAAACGTACGGTCGATACGACGTGAAAAGTAAATGTGCACTGCCGAGGTTCGAACGACCCGAACCATAGATGTATCTATCTGCCCCACTCGCGAATCGAACATGCGACGCGGTTATCATAATACTAGGGATGCCCCACTCGCGACTCATACATGCGACTCAGGTTCCCGTATACATATACATAATCCTCAGGGATTTCAGATAATCAACAGGGGATCTTTCTAGCAGAAAAGGGATTCCATAATACACAATTCGAAACATAACCTCCTAGGCCTTCATATATGAAATTCGCGGATATTAAACTACCTAGTCCACATACAAGATCACTGATACAACACATAAAGCATACTGGTGAATCCTAAACTACCCGACAAGGCATAATAGTAGCTACGCTCGGACTCTCGTCATGTCGTGCGTGTGTAGCCCCCGCAAATAGGGAGAAGCAATAATTTATAAGCACCTATGGGGACAATTCCCTCTTACAAGATTAGAAAGGAGACTCACCTCGTGCCGAGCCTACTTCCGGTCAAGAACGCGCCCGAAACTCCAAACTCGTCTCCCAAGGACTCGAAACTAGTCAAACGATGCATAAATACATTAACTTATACTGAAGGCATGAGATTCCCCTATTTACTTAGTTATTTCAACTTTCTTTGAAGAATCCCAAAATACACTCCCGGTTCCAAATGCTCAGATTCCGGAAAGTTTCGAAGGAAACACTTACCCATAACCTAAGTCAATCACACATGCCCTGAGCATGTCCTCTAATATCTGAACTGTCTGCTCCGATTGACCATCGATCTGAGGGTGAAATGCTATGCTGAGATCTATTTGGGTGCCCAACTCACTATGCAATGCTCTCCAGAAGTGCGAGGTGAACTGAGGACCTCGATCCGATATAATGGACACCGGCACACCGTGCAATCGGACTATCTCCCAAATGTAGATCTGGGCCAACCTCTCAGAAGTATAAGTAGTAGCTACTGGAACGAAATGCGCCGATTTGGTCAACCTATCCACAATGACCCAAACTACGTCAACCTTCCGCAAGGTCCAAGGCAACCCAACCACGAAGTCCATAGTGATGCACTCCCACTTCCACTCAGGAATGGGCATCTGCTGAAGTAGGCCTCCTGGCCTCTGGTGCTCATACTTGACCTGCTGGCAATTAAGACATCTAGCCACATACTCCACTATGTCCTTCTTCGTAGCACCAGGATGAACAGAATACCGTGAACTGTGTGCCTCCTCTAGAATCCTCTCCCTCAGGCCATAAACATTAGAAACACATAAACGGCCCTGAAGTCTCAGAACACCATTCTCGCCAATGGTAGCCTCCTTGGCACCGCTCTGAACCACTGTCTCCCGTAGCTCTGCCAAGCACAGATCATCAAACTGCGGGGCCTTAATCTCCCCCAATAACAAAGACTGAGCAACCACATGTGCAAGAACTCGGCGAGGTTCTGAAAGGTCCAACCTAACCAGGCGATTAGCCAAGGACTGAATGTCCAAGGCTAGAGGTATTTTCTTTGCTGGAATATAAGCCAAACTACCCATACTCTCCGCCTTTCTGCTCAAGGCATCTGCTACCACGTTTACCTTGCCCGGATGATAAAGAATGGTGATATCAAAATTCTTCAACAACTCAAGCCATCTGCGCTGCCTCAAATTAAGATCCCTCTGCTTGAACAAGTGCTGCAAGCTGCGGTGGTCCGTATAAACCTCACAAGACACCCCATACAAGTAGTGCCTCCAAATCTTAAGAGCATGAACGATCGTCGCCAACTCTAAGTCGTGCACATGGTAATTGATCTCATGAACCTTCAGCTGGCGTGAAGCATAACCAATAACTCTCCCCTCCTGCATCAACACACACCCTAAGCCAACGCGTGAAGCGTCACAATATACTGTATACATCCCAGAACCGAAAGGCAATATCAAAACTGGTGCTGAGGTCAATGATGTCTTGAGCTTCTGAAAGCTCGCCTCACACTTGTCAGACCATCGAAATGGGGCATTCTTCTGAGTCAGCCTAGTGAGTGGGGGTGCAATGGAAGAAAAGCCCTCCACAAATCAACGATAATAACCTGCTGGACCCAAGAAGCTCCTGATCTCTGCAGCTGAAGCAAGACACGACCAACTCTGAACTTCCTCAATCATCTTAGGATCAACCTTGATACCCTCTCCGGATTCCACATGTCCCAAGAATGCCACAGAATCTAACAAGAACTCACACTTGGAGAACTTAGCATATAGCTTCTGTTCCCACAAGGTCTGGAGCATAACTCTCAAATGCTGCTCGTGCTCGCCCAGGCTACGTGAGTAAATTAGAATGTCATCAATAAAGACAATGACAAAAGAATCAATGTACGGCCTGAACACCCTGTTCATCAAGTCCATGAATGTTGCTGGGGCATTAGTCAAGCCAAAGGACATCACCAGGAACTCATAATGGCTAGATCTCGTACAGAAAGCAGTCTTCGGAACATCCGAATCCTGAATCTGCAATTGATGATACCTCGATCTCTAATCAACCTTAGAAAACACCCAAACACACTGCAACTGCTCAAACAAATCATCGATACGCGG
The DNA here is from genome assembly GCA_005239495.1 of Nicotiana undulata. Taxonomy (NCBI): domain Eukaryota; kingdom Viridiplantae; phylum Streptophyta; class Magnoliopsida; order Solanales; family Solanaceae; genus Nicotiana; species Nicotiana undulata. The sequence goes on from ML254183.1 coordinate 16,427, forward strand.
CAACGGATACTTATTCTTAATGGTGACCTTGTTCAACCGGCGATAGTCAATACACATCCGCATAGACCCATCCTTCTTCTTCACAAATAGCACTGGATCACCCCAAGGAGATACACTCTGCCTGATAAACCCCTTAGCCAACAACTCCTCAAGTTTCTCCTTTAATTCCTTCAATTCTTTCGGAGCCATACGGTACGGGGGAATAGAAATAGGATGGGTGTCTGAGGATAAATCAATACAGAAATCAATATCACGATCCGGAGGCATGCTTGGAAGGTCTAAAGGAAATACATCACCAAACTCTCGAACCACTGGCACTGAATCAATCGACGAAGACTCTGCGGTGGTGTCCCACACGTAAGCAAGATAGGCCAGATAATCCTTCTCGACCATATGTCGAGCCTTCATGAAGGAAATAACTCGACTGGCTGCACTAACTGAGGAACCTCTCCACTCCAGCCTAGGCAACTCGGGCATGGCTAGAGTAACTGTCTTGGCATGGCAATCTAGAATGGCGTGATAGAGAGTTAGACAATCCATGCCTAAAATAACCTCGAAATTAAACATATCGAGCAATAGGAGGTCCGCTCTAGTCTCGAACCCACAAAATGCAACTACACAAGGCTGATAAGTTTGATCTACTATTAGAGAANTAAAATAACCTCGAAATTAAACATATCGAGCAATAGGAGGTCCACTCTAGTCTCGAACCCACAAAATGAAACTACACAAGAGTGATAAGTTTGATCTACTATTAGAGAATCGCCCACAGGAGTGGACACATAAATAGGAGTACCCAAGGAATCGCGAGGAACATCCAGGAAACAAGCAAATAGGGATGATACATAAGAATAAGTGGATACTGGGTCGAATAACACTAATGACTCTCTACCACATACTGAAATAATACCTGTAATCACGACATCTGAGGCCACTGCATCTGATCTGGTCGAAATAGCATAGAATCTAGCTGGAGCACCGGACGACTGAGCTCTTCCGGAATAAACAGGAGCTGACTGAACTCCCTCTGATTGGCCTCCACCTCTAGGACGACCCCTGCCATCCTTTCCTCCACCTCTAGGTTGCTGGGATGCTGGTGCTGGACTCATAGGCTTATAGCCCTGCTATCCTAACTTTCCCCAAAACCTGGGACAAGTCCTCCTGATATGGCCTGGATCCCCGCACTCATAACATCTCACCGGTGCCATGGCCTACTGCCTTGAAGAAGGACCCTGGATAGCTGGGGGACGGTGAGAACTCTTTGGCATAGCACTGAAGTAAGGCCTCACTGGAGAACCACGAGGAGGTGGTGGGGGTGCTGAATATGGGGGCTTGCTGGGCTGGCCTTTGCCAAATTGACCTCAACCCCTAGTTGGGGCGCCTCTAAAATCACCGGAGAATCTGTACCTCTTATCCTGCTGCACCTGCTCTCTGATCTTCGACCGATACCTCTCGATCCTATGAGCAATCTCTACTACCAGCTGATAAGGGGTCCCCATCTCCACCTCTCGGGCCATGTTGGCCCTAATGCCTGGATGCAACCCGGCTACAAATCTCCGCACTCTCTCATCCTCCATAGGTAGTATCATGAGTGCATGACGTGACAACTCAGAAAACCTAGCCTCGTAATCCGTCACTGACATCAGACCCTGCTCCAGTTGCTCAAACTAGCACAACAGCTCTTCCCTCTCAGAGGGTGGAATGTATCTGTCTAGAAATATCCGAGTAAACTGCTCCCAGGTGACACAAGGAGAACCTCCCGACCTACCAAGAACATAAAACTTCCACCATCTGCGGGCCTTGCCCTCCAACTGAAAGGTAGTGAAGTCGACTCCATGGGAATCCAATATCCTCATGTTGTGCAGTTTGTCCCTTCACCTATCAATGAAGTCCTAGGCATCCTCACCCCACTCACCCCCAAAGACAGGAGGGTGCAATCTAGTCCATATATCCAATAGCTTCTGCGGATCACCGTCCATAGCTGGTCGGAGCTCAAGTGCTGCTGCTACCGCCTGGGGTCTGATATACAGTTGCGGCATGTACTGCGGCCTGGGCAGTAGGGTTCTGGACTCCCCCTCACGCCTGAGATGTGGCAGGACTCGCTGGAAATAAACCAGCCTGAGTCATAGTATCAATGAACCACATCATGCGGCCCATGACTTCCTAAAAGCCAAGTCCACCGGAGCAGGATCTGCTGGTGGAACCTCACCCTACTCCTCTATAATAGGGTCCTGTGCTGGTGGTGCAACTGGAACAGCTCTGGGATGCCCTCGTCCCCTACCTCGGGCCGGTGCCCTCCCACGGCCTCTACACAACCTCAGACAGCAGGGGTAGGGCATCTCCCGAGTCTGGAACGTCAGTTGCGCACGTCCTCACCATATGTGAGAGAATAGAAGAGTGAGATTTAGTATACCATCGACTACACGATAGAATATGAATAAAAGAGGTTTCCTAACACCCTATAGCCTCCCGAAGATAAGTATAGACGTCTCCGTACTGATCCGTAAGACTCTAATGGGCTTGACCATGACTCGTGAGACCTACGTGAACGTGGAGCTCTGATACCATGTTGTCACGACCCAAAATCCTACTCAGTTCATGATGGGGCCCAACACCGTGGTCAGGCAAGCCAACGCTTACTCTACTAGTGTAATTCTTTTCTTTTATAAAAGAGTTTCGATACTTGCCAAATTTAAGTTTAAAACATTAAGTGGAATCGGATAATTTAACCAACTTGAATCAAAGTAACCAAAAGGATCATGAACCAACATATACAGTCCCAAAAATATGATGTTTACTACGTGTGCCAGGAGCTAGTGTCACGAGTCTACAAGCGAACTAGTAGAATATACAAAAGCTAAAAATAAACGGTTCTACTGTCTGAAAGAAGTAGACATAAATAAACAAAGATAATTCCATAGTGCTACTGAGAATAGCCAAGGGAAGCAGATCACCATGAAGTCAGGTCCAGAATATACTCTCAGGATCAAGCTCCGGTCTAATAACCAGATGCACCAGCCTCAGAACCAGTACAATTAAGTACAGAAGCGTAGCATGAGTACATAAATAGTGAGTATCCCGCCTAACCTCGAAGAAGTAGTAATGAGAGGTCGACGTGATACTTACTAGGGTCAAACAATGTGAAATATATACAGGCTAAACAATAATAGCAGTAATGAACAATAATAAGGAAAAGAGCATCAGATAACATTCTCTAGTACCCTCACGCCATCCCTTTCCATGTCATACAAGTTGTTTAACCTTCTCTCTTTCACAAAATCAACAGTTACATTCACAGGGCTTCTCATAATTTATCAAACATATAACACACCGTGAACGTATGGTCGATACAACATGAAAAGTAAATGTGCACTGCCGAGGGTCGAACGACCCGAACCATAGATGCATCTATCTGCCCCGCTCGCGAATCGAACATGCGACGCGGTTATCATAATACTAGGGCTTCCCGCTCGCGAATCATACATGCTACTCGGGTTCCCGTATACATATACATAATCCTCATGGATTTCAGATAATCAACATGGGATCTTTCTAGCAGAAAATGGACTACATAATACGAACTATGAAACATAACCTCCTAGGCCTTCATATATGAAATTCAAGGATATTAAACTACCTAGTCCACATACAAGATCACGGATACAACACATAAAGCATGCTGGTGAATCCTAAACTACCCGACAAGGCATAATAGTAGCTACGCACAGACTCTCATCACATTGTGCGTGCGTAGCCAAATCATTTATAAGAACCTATGGGGATAATTCCCTCTTACAAGGTTATAAAGGAGATTCACCTCGTGCCGAGCCTACTTCCGGTCAAGAACGCGTCCGAAACTCCAAATTCGTCTCCCGAGGACTCGAAACTAGTCAAACGATGCATAAATACATTAACTTATACTCAAGGCATGAAATTCCCCTATTTACTTAGTTATTTCAACTTTCTTTGAAGAATCCCAAAATACACCACCGTGCCCACATGCTCAGATTCCGGAAAGTTTAAAAGGAAACACTTACCCATAACCTAAGGATCATTAATATATGATTTTTGTGTGTTTTCATAACCAATTCCATGGTAATTCCCCCATTTCATAAAAACCTAGATTTTTGCCCTAAACCTTGATTTCTACTAATTAGGAGGTTAATTTACCTAGGAATTCATGTATTAAACTAACATTAGAGTAGAAATCACTTACCTTCCAGTAGCTAGGTCAAATGGCTCTTTCCCAAGCTCTCAAGGTCGACTATGGAGGAAGGAATTGAAGAAAAAGGTTCTTTCCTATATTTTAAAAGACCTCACTGCCTACAGGGTTTCCGCACCTGCAACTCGAGGACCGCACCTGCGAGAAAAGGCTCGCACCTGCAAAAGAGGGGAAAGGGGTCTAGGCTCGCACCTGCGGAACGAAGTCCGCACTAGCGGCTCCGCTTCTGCGGATTTTGGTCCGCACCTGAATCGACTGGGCTGCCTCACCTGGGGCCGCACCTGCGAAGCAATGACCGCAGGAGTGGTCTCGCACCTGCGACTGGGCAACCGCAGTTGCGGTCACACCAGACCAGGTGCACCAGCAGCTATTGCTGCTGGTTTTTGGCCTCGTTTGATGCCCGAATGGCACCTGGGCCCACCCGAGCCCCTGTCCAAATATACCAAAAAGTCCCAAATCATAATATGGACTTGCTCGAGCCTTCGGAAAACTCAAAATAACGCTAAAACTCCAAATCACACCTCAAAACCCCTAGAATCAAACTTAAGAACTTTAAGTTCTTGAATTCGCTAACAATGCGCCGAACTGACCTATACAACTCGGAATGACACCAAATTTTGCAAGAAAGTTATAAATGACATAATTGAACTATTATAGGTCTCGGAATTCCGTTCGGCGATAACACAAAAACACGTTCCAAACCTCCATTTGAACTTAAGGAAACTCTATTTTCACTATTGGGCGCCAAAATGCTCCCGGGTCATCCGAAACCCATTCCTAACACATGCCCATGTCCGAAATCATCATACGAAGCTACCGGCACCGGTAAAACGCAATTCCGAGGTCGTTTAATCAAAATGTTGACCTGAAGTCAAACTTGGCCTTAAAGGCCAACCTTAAGGAACTAAGTGTTCCTATACCATTCCAAACTCTTCCAAATCCCGAACCACCCGTCCCCACATGTCACAAATCATAAAAAGCAACTACGAGAAGTCTCATTTAGGGGAATGGGGTCATAGAACGCAAAACGACCGGTCAGGTCGTTGCATTCTCCGCCTCTTAAACAAACGTTCATCCTCGAACGGGTGTAGAATCATACCTGAAGTGATGAATAAGTGTTGATATCGGCTCTGCATGTCCTCCTTGGACTCCCAAGCCACCTCTTCGACTGGTTGGCCCCTCCACTAGACCTTTACGACCGAAATCCTCTTGGATCTCAACTGTCGATTCTGCCTGTCAATAATAGCAATCGGCTCCTCCTTGTAGCCCAACCTCTCATCCAACTGAATGGTGTTGAAATCAACCGCGTGAGAGAAGTCGGTGTGGTATCTCCGGAGCATGGATACATGAAAGACCAGATGAACTCCTGATAAACTGGGAGGTAAAGCAAGCTCATAAGCAACCTCCCCAACTCGCCTCAATATCTCGATAGGACCTATTAACCTTGGGCTCAACTTGCCCTTCTTCCCGAACCTCATAATACCCTTCATCGGCAAGACCTTCAACAGAACCTTGTCTCCCTCCATAAATGATACGTCACGCGCCTTTTGATCCACGTAACTCTTCTGTCTGGATTGTGCTGCGCAGAGCTCCTCCTGAATCAACTTCACCTTCTCTAAAGCATCTTTCACCAAGTCGGTGCCCTATAACTTTGCCTCGCCAGGCTCAAACCACCCGATAGGAGAACGACATCTCCGACCATACAAAGCCTCAAATGGAGCCATCTCGATGCTGGACTGATAACTATTATTGTAAACAAACTCGGCCAATGGAAAGAACTGGTCCCACTGACCTCCGAAGTCAATCACACATGCCCTGAGCATGTCCTCTAATATCTGAACTGTCTGCTCCGATTGACCATCGATCTGAGGGTGAAATGCTATGCTGAGATCTATCTGGGTGCCCAACTCACTATGCAATGCTCTCCAGAAGTGCGAGGTGAACTGAGGACCTCGATCTGATATAATGGACACCGGCACACCGTGCAATCGGACTATCTCCCAAATGTAGATCTAGGCCAACCTCTCAGAAGTATAAGTAGTAGCTACTGGAACGAAATGCGTCGATTTTGTCAACCTATCCACAATGACCCAAACTACGTCAACCTTCCGCAAGGTCCAAGGCAACCCAACCACGAAGTCCATAGTGATGCGCTCCCACTTCCACTCAGGAATGGGCATCTGCTGAAGTAGGCCTCTTGGCCTCTGGTGCTCATACTTGACCTGCTGGCAATTAAGACATCTAGCCACATACTCCACTATGTCCTTCTTCGTAGCACCAGGATGAACAGAATACCGTGAACTGTGTGCCTCCTCTAGAATCCTCTCCTTCAGGCCATCAACATTAGGAACACATAAACGGCCCTGAAGTCTCAGAACACCATTCTCGCCAATGGTAACCTCCTTGGCACCGCTCTGAACTAGTGTCTCCCGTAGCTCTGCCAAGCACAGATCATCAAACTGCCGGGCCTTAATCTCCCCCAATAACAAAGACTGAGCAACCACATGTGTAAGAACTCGGCGAGGTTCTGAAAGGTCCAACATCACCAGGCGATTAGCCAAGGACTGGATGTCCAAGGCTAGAGGTCTTTTATTTGCTGCAATATAAGCCAAACTACCCATACTCTCCGCCTTCCTGCTCAAGGCATCTGCTACCACGTTTACCTTTCCCGGATGATAAAGAATGGTGATATCATAATTCTTCAACAACTCAAGCCATCTGCGCTGCCTCAAATTAAGATCCCTCTGCTTGAACAAGTACTGCAAGCTGCGGTGGTCCGTATAAACCTCACAAGACACCCCATACAAGTAGTGCCTCCAAATCTTAAGAGCATGAACGATCGTCGCCAACTCTAAGTCGTGCACATGGTAATTGATCTCATGAACCTTCAGCTGGCGCGAAGCATAACCAATAAATCTCCCCTCCTTCATCAACACACACCCCAAGCCAACGCGTGAAGCGTCACAATATACTGTATACATCCCAGAACCGAAAGGCAATATCAAAACTGGTGCTGAGGTCAATGATGTCTTGAGCTTCTGAAAGCTCGCCTCACACTTGTCAGACCATCGAAATGGGGCATTCTTCTGAGTCAACCTAGTGAGTCGGGGTGCAATGGAAGAAAATCCCTACACAAATCAGCGATAATAACCTACTAGACCCAAGAAGCTCCTGATCTCTGGAGCTGAAGCAAGACACGACCAACTCTGAACTGCCTCAATCTTCTTAGGATCAACCTTGATACCCTCTCCGGATTCCACATGTCCCAAGAATGCCACAGAATCTAACAAGAACTCACACTTGGAGAACTTAGCATATAGCTTCTGTTCCCACAAGGTCTGGAGCATAACTCTCAAATGCTGCTCGTGCTCGCCCAGGCTACGTGAGTAAATTAGAATGTCATCAATAAAGACAATGACAAAAGAATCAATGTACGGCCTGAACACCCTGTTCATCAAGTCCATGAATGTTGCTGGGGCATTAGTCAAGCCAAAGGACATCACCAGGAACTCATAATGGCTAGATCTCGTACAGAAAGCAGTCTTCGGAACATCCGAATCCCGAATCTGCAATTGATGATACCTCGATCTCCAATCAACCTTAGAAAACACCCATACACACTGCAACTGGTCAAACAAATCATCGATACGCGGCAACGGATACTTATTCTTAATGGTGACCTTGTTCAACCGGCGATAGTCAATACACATCCGCATAGACCCATCCTTCTTCTTCACAAATAGCACTAGATCACCCCAAGGAGATATACTCTGCCTGATAAACCCCTTAGCCAACAACTCCTCAAGTTGCTCCTTTAATTCCTTAAATTCTTTCGGAGCCATACGGTACGGGGGAATAGAAATAGGCTGGGTGTCTGAGGATAAATCAATACAGAAATCAATATCACGATCCGGAGGCATGCCTGGAAGGTCTAAAGGAAATACATCACC